>PVHP010004847.1:0-68830 GCA_004024765.1 Zapus hudsonius
TCTGCTCCTCCTCTGAAAATTTCCCTGAGCCGTGGTTGGTGTGATTTAAGTGTACTTTAGTGTTGAGCTCTCAGCCGCTTCTGGATTTCCACTTAGGTATGATTTGAGTCTCCTCAGTGTCTGTCTCATCACCCTGGTGCAGGTTGTCAGGCTCTCCATGGAAGCAGCACTCTTGCTCATCTCACCAATTCCTCTGTGGTCTCACTTGGGCTCTGGCTGGTGTGTGAGGGGTGGTTTATTCCATTGGTTATCATTGCCTTCTGAAAAAACAAAACAAAGAAACAAGGATTCTCCCATGGAGAGTGAGATTAACATAGGTTAAATGCTAGACTATCTCTATATTCCTGCACAACATCACAGGCCTATGAATTTTTGAGACAGTTTCTCTAGAGCCCAGACTAACCTCAAACTTGAGATCCTCCTGCTTTAGCCTCCTGTATACTCAGATTACACTAGGGTTAGATTATTATTATTTTTTTTTTACTTTTTATGCAAGAAAACACTATTAAAGACATGTTTTATTTGTTCTTTGACAAATGATATTCTTATTTCTAAGTAACTTCTAAATTTGTGAAGTTAAGAAAACTCATTGATTATTGTGCTGTACAAAATTGTAAATTGTGTATTAAATTTAATGTTGTATTGTTGTAGTCAGCTTTCTAGTTGCTGCACAGAAAGAACCCAAGCAAAAGCAGCTTGTAGAGGAATGGGTTTATTAGGCTTACAGACTCAAGGGGAGACTCCATCCTGGAAGGGAAAACGATGGCATGAGCAGTGGGGTGGACATCACCTTCTACCACAGCACTGCAAACAATGGCAGGAAGGTGTCCCAAACACTGGCAAGGGGAAGCTGGTTTATAATCCCCATAATCCCACCCCCAACAACACAGCTCCAGCAAGGTTTTAATTCCCAAACTGCCATCAGCTGGGGATTGATCATTCAGAACACATTCATTTGTTTGTGGGGAGCACCTTGATCAAACTATGACATGTACTGATCAACTTAACTTGTTTACTCTTTGAATTTTTTTAAATTTGAGGGCAAAGAGACATAGAGAGTCAAAGGGTGCTCTAGGACCTTTTGTTGCTACAAATGAACTCCAGATGTATGCAACACTTGGTGCATCTGGCTTTACATGGGTACTGGGAAATAGAACCTAGGCTGGAAGGCTTTGAGAGTAAGTGCCTTCAACCACTCAACCACCTCTCCAGCCTGAGGATATTATCCTTAAGAAACTTAGCATTTTCCACAACTGTTTCCTTAAAGCTTGGGAAATGAGTTTGATATTTTTCAATTGTTTCATGTTTTTACACGAAGCAGAATTTTTTTTAATTTAGTCTTTAAAATATTTATTTGGAAACAGAGACAGGAGAGAGAAGATAGAGAGAATGGGCACACCAGGGCCTCCTGCCCTGCAAAGGGATTCCAGATGTATGCACCACTTTGTGCATCTGGATATATGTGGGTACTGGGGAATTGAACTCCAGGCATTAGGCTCTGCAGGCAAGTGCCTTAACTCCTGTGCCATCTCTCCAGCCCAGGGTAGAAAATTCCAAAGCAGGTTCTAATTAAAGAAATAGATATTGTGTTATGGGCTTTTCCTAACTGTAATTTTTACTGTGTCCATTCAGTGAAAGAAAAGGAAGAATGATATATGACTACTTCTCTGACAGGTTCAACTATGCAGATTTTACCCTAATTTTTAGCCACATTTTTCACAAATACTTGCTTGAGATCTGGTAAATGACTACAGGAAATGATGCAGTTGTTCACTATTGTGCTGTAATTAAGTGGAGTCTTAATTTTCTCACAATATGTATTAAAAGCAGATAAATGCAAAAAAAGTAAAACAAAGTTGCAGTATCTACAATTTGATAATCATAATGTTAAAATGATGTGGCTAATAACTGTTGGCAACTTTCCGTTTTTCTTCTATTTCAAGATTAGAAGAATTTCAGAAACATTAATTCAGTACAGGTATGCTTTATTGAAATAACATACCTTTATCGAAATGTATTAATTTACCTAAAGGGCCTGACATATTTCATTGGTGGGAAAAGACGAATTAGGTGAACTGTTCTGCTGGCAGATTGGGGAAACCACACAATGAGTTTCCAAGCCCTCCCTTACCCTGAAGATGATAATTTTCTCTCAGTGTAATGCTGCCTCTATTCTGGGCTATTTATTTCTCATGTCCCTGAGCCTATTTTCATTCTACTTAAATAAAACCATGACAATGTGTGTTGCAGTTAATGAATTGTATTATTAATGTGAATTTTGTAAACAGAAATTCATCCCTGTTCCTCTGACTTTTCCAGGTAGTGGTGAATGGCATTGTCCATGATTGGCTTTGTTTACAGCAGAAAGGACAGGCACAGCAGTGGGACCCATGGAGAACACATGCATTTTCTTAAAAATATCACCCTTTTTGCAAAGGATACAATCATTGGTGGCCGGATGCACTAGAGGATGTTGGATAAAGAACATCTTAATATCTTAATTTGTGGTCATTTTCTCTGAGAATGTATCTTGCCATCCAATTTTGTGTCCTACATGGCGAAAGAAACATAGTAGGGAACAAATAAATATTACTTTTTAAAAATAGATCTTTAGTGGAAACTGCCCTTGGACCATCTGAGCACTGTTATTATATGCTGATCGTCATTTACTCACTGAGATATCCCAGAGTGCACCTAGTAACAAAAAGGAATAATCATGTGTGACTCAGATGTGGACAGAGAACGTGTCCCAAATTTATATGCAAACAGGCTGCTTATTTAAGTGAGAGAAGGGAGGAATGGGAAGGGATCTTAGGAGAATATTTGTTTTCTTTTGCTAGATGTATGTAAATGGGAACAGGATGACAAGGCATATAAATCTCTTAATCCAAGAACTGCTGTGCTCAGAATCTGTTAGTGAAAAAGATTTCAGCAAGAAATTTTCCATTTCGAATGGTCTTAGTCTTAACCATGGAGAGAAAATTAGATTTTACTCTGCTCCTTGAAATCAAGACAGCGCTGTGCTTTCACCCTACACGGATTTCTCCTCACACTCTCATGAGTTTCCCTTTTGAAATATAGTAAGATCTAAGTTACATAATTACAAAATACCAGTTTTATAAAATATGTTGTTTGCTATCTTTGTTGTTGAACAACAGAGCTTTTTCTATGGGAAAAATAAACACAGTATTTTATTTGTGTGTGCTTCTTTATGGCTAATTATGTGTTTGCAAATAATAAACAGCAGTATGATTGTTCATAGCTTGCTGTGGGGATGTTTTCTTAATCTGGCTTCTTAGAGAAATAACTGTTGAACTGTGAACCTTTCCAGAGAAGTAATTTTAAGGCTATTGCCATTTATTTTCTAAATTTAGTACATTATAGAAAAAAATATGTCCCTGTTGGTTTCTGCTGATTAGTTGATCAATTTGAAGAACCTGGAAAGATCTAACATTACCCTGTTGGATATCAAAATTAAGAAGCATTTGAAAGAGGAAAGATTTGAGTTAACAGAAAAATGCAAAAAGATTATTTGACAGCCTAGCTGAAACCTTTGCTATTTTCTTGACTACGAGATCTTTTCTGGACAACTTGCCTTGGATACCAGAGCTATATGATTGTTGCAGTTGAAAAATCACCTCTCCCGGCAATTATTGGAAACTTTTCAATATTCTTCATTATTTCTTATTGAAGGGTGACTCAGGAAAGCTTGTTTCTATGGTTAAGTAATGAAAATTAATAACACTTAAAAACAGTACCAAGAAAAATCATTTAATTCTATGAACCAAGTTGCATAATTACCCCCATTGTTCAGATAATGAAGCCGATATCTAGGACTCTGGATTCTTATCTAAGAAAAATTCTTATACATGTGCACATATGTAATATATAATCATACAAAATGCATATATACATGTATATGGATACATTTGTATAATTTGTAACTATTTTTAAAATATTTTATTTATTCATTTTCAAGCAGAGAAATACACACATGAGAAAGAGAGAGAGAGAGAGAGAGAGAGAGAGAGAGTGCACTGGGACCACCACCTTGTGGGTCTGGCATATGTAGGTATTAGGGAATTGAACCCGGGGCCTTAGGCCTTGGAGGCAAGTGCCTTAACCACTGAGCCATCTCTCCAGCCCATAATTTGTAATTATTGAAAGTCAGGTTGTCATTCAATCAAGATCCCATATTGAACTGTCCACCTCTAAAATTGGTTAATTCACTGCACATTTAACACCAAACATTGTCATGTGGGAAATTCTCCTGATACTCTCTGACAGTTTCTACCATTTTTTAGAAGTGGTTGCACTTTCATATACATATGAAAGTTATGGCCTCTTTGATGATCATGTGTCTGTTCACCATAATTTTGAACACTGTAGAATATTGGGGTAAAATTTAATATTTAACTCTTAAAATATTTTGAGGAGAGTTAAAGATTAGCATTTATGGAAATCACCAAGGAAAACCTTATTTAATATAATCAGAAGACAGAAGAATTATTTTATAATCATTTATAGTTAATTTAAAGTTAGACGTCAAAGAGGCTAATTGTCATAAAGGAAAATGTCATCCATTTTCTGAGTGATTTTGTAGATTTCATATTCAGTGTAGTCACTGTTTTTCCAGATGCAGTTACTGAACTGGAACACTTTAAAAATATTTCATTTATTTGAAGAGAGTGGGGAGGTAGAGAGAGAGGAGGGAGGAACAGAGGGAGGGGAGGGAGGAAGGGAAAGAGAGAGAGAGAGAGAGAGAGAGAGAGAGAGAGAGAGAGAGAGAGAGAGAGAGAGAGAGAGAGAGAATAAATGTGTGTGCCAAATATGTGTGGCTTCTAGCCACAGCAAACAAAGTCCCATGTTCCACCTTGTGCATCTGGCTTTACATGGGTGCTGGGGAATTGAATGAAGGTCTTTAGGCTTTTCAGGCAAGTGCTTTAACTGCTGAGTCATCTCCCAGCCCTAGAATACTTTTACAATAAGGGCTCTCTTAACATTTAGACTAACACAAAACCATTTCCTTTAATTTTTCTTGCTCTACAAAATGCAGAGAGTTCCATTGCATTGGTTATCTATTGCTTTGTAACAAAATTATCACATGTACTGATTTTAATTTATGTTTGATTACATCAAGTATGAAAATACTTGATGCTGGTCTGAAGTTTTGGCTTAGTGTAATTATGTCCTAAGCTAAAATGAAGGTTTGTATGGAGACCATATCTCTTCTCAGTCTAGTAGGGGGAGGTCAGTTTCTTAGCTTGAAGGGTGGTTAGCAGAGGTCTGTCCCCTGCAAAATGTTGAAGTGAGCATGGCAGGTCCCTGCTCTCTGCTGGCTAGATGCCACCATGACTTCTTGGCAATGAGGCTCTTTCTAGAGGGAGCTCCGAGTCTGACAGCTTGTTACTTTAAGGGCAGCATGGGAGAAAGTTTCTCAGTGAGACAAATATTTCTGCCTTATCTAAAGTAATTGGGAAAGCAACACTCTACACGTTCACTATATCACACTTGAAGAAGCAGCTCACAAGTCCTGACCAACTGGAGGTGAGGAAACCACACAAGGCTGTTATCATCTGGAGAGGAATTTATGGGGGAATCATGGCACCTTAGAGACTGTACATGTGTTACTATTGAAGGTTGACAAATAGCATTCTTCAGGTAACCAGAGAAGCTGTATATATGTTTTAATCATCACAGATAAAATAAATGTTCGTTTTAATGTTTTCATTATTGTTTTTATGGTTCAGTATTTTCATTATTTTATAATTTCATTTTTGCATTAATACAGAAATAAGGGATAAATATTTAACTACAAATTAACAAATCGTCAGCTTTTTAAAAACACAAAGCATTTTAATACGAGACAGAATTAAATTTTTATTAGATATTATCCTGCATGAGGAAAATTGAATTTTAATTAAAGAATTTGCAAATAATTTCAGGTTTTCTTATTTTTTTTTCAAAAGTTGTACATGAAATAAATTCTAGAGTTTGCCCTGAGTTGTTTTCTTTTTTAGAAATTTGACATAATTAGGAAATATTAAATGTCATACAATTGCTTTCAAATAATACAACTTATTTTTTAAATGTATTTTTAAACAAATTAATGAAACTTTAGACTTGTAGTTGGTAAGTGGTGAGTTATGACTCTCATAAGGAGATTGACTTATTTAAACCAATACAGTAATCACACCTATTTAGTCATCCTTATAAATCTCATTTGTCTGGAATCCTGCCCATACCACTAAATTCTTATTAAAGGTTTCAGCAATAAGATTTAAAATAAACATGAAGGCACTTTAGAGAAAGTGCCTTTACGTACAGAGGTTTGGAAACACTGTTTATTCAGATTTCATTATCAGTATTATTTCTTTGCACTGAATCTAGAATGCCAGGGATTTTTTTCCATAGCTGAATTTTTGTCTTTATTCTCATTAAAGCAGGTATTTTAGGTACCTGTACTTACTATGCATTCATATACTTATAAGCAAAATAATTTCCCAAACTCTGGATGAGTGTATAGTTTGTTATGGAGAGAGAAAGATAACCCTAAGAATGGGAAGGGGGTCCTGTAGCATGTTCCAGTGGCAGAAAGATGTGACAGTCAAGTTGTGCTGAATTAACAAAAACACACCTTCACACTCAGGGGCTTACTACAAACACTTCCTGAAGCTTTCTGCCTTGTGAATATTCTGTGCTTGTTATAGTTGGAAATGTCTCTATTATCTAAGCATGCTGATGGAACAATCCCTTTCTAGAATATTTTCAGTCTCATGGCAGGAGGAAAAGTGATAGATAGTGTACTATGGCTCTAAACTATTCAGGTCAAAAATAATTCATAAGTTTTGGAGATGTCATCTGGACTCACATGTACAAGGCCCCAAGCTTCATCTCCAACCCACAATAAACAGTGATGTAAGACCCTCAATAGCTACATTTCATTATTGCATTAAGTCACAACACTAGTCCTATGTTCAAGAGAGCAGGGAGATCTGAAGGTTTGCTGTTCAATGGTAAAAGAAAAATACACCGGAACAGTATGGGGACAATGTGGAGAGTATATATGGCTTTAAAGAAGGCGGATTTAGAGATGATGGGCTTTGCTTGTGAATAGCTGTAGATGTAAAGTTATAAAGAAGAGAGAGAGTTTGTGTGTTTGTGTGTGCATCAATTGATCTAAATTCAGCATTATCTTCCATCATTATAGCTGAGATCTTTAAGGGGAGTTGTAAAGAGTATTAGAAGCATTTCTTGGATAGTATTATAATTAAGTTGAAATTCAAATAGGTAATAGACAAGGCTGCTTTACCTGTAACGTTAGCATGTTCAAAAGAAAATTTTTGTTTTCTTAAGAATGTCAGAAATGAGGTGAGATATGTGTATAGCAACATTTTGGACTTTTTTTCTGTAAAAGTACAGCAAATGACAAGTTCTAAGATTGGAAGTATTAGTCTCAATTGAATTTTCTCCTGTTATCTTCTGGTTTTGTGAGCATAAATTATCCAAATGGATATAGAGTTTAAAACTGCTTTGCACTGAAGATAGAAAACAGTGAAGACCTAAGTCTGGATTCTTCCTCGGTGAACCAATGATGTGGTTCCCTATGGAGGAGTGTTGGGCAGATGCAGGTGGGCCACTGTGTATCCCCATCCCCTTCGTGCATCCATCTGCTGCTTGTTATCAGGAACTCCATCCCTTAATCCAGGGCCGACTGGATTATGAAAGCTGAATGGTCAGTGCCAATTGAACCTCACCACTGGAAAATGGTTCTGAGAAAATGCCACCTCACAGCACCATCTTGAAATTTTGCCTAAGCAAAAGTAAAAGTTAGTGTACTCAGCCAAAATGAAAAATTCAACAAACATCAGAGTTTCCCTAGGGCTGTTGGTGGAGTCATTGTCTTCCTGAGCATTTTGAACAGAATGGATGTTAATATACATGTTACTTTTCTTTTTCAGTCTTCATAATTGCCAGTTTAGAATTTTATAGAAATTATCTGCAGGGCTTTAAATCTTATTTATTCCTGCACTATATCAGCATATAAGTATTCAATAATAGTTGAACAGTTTTTGTTTATTATAACTAGTTGAAATTCCAAACATTACAGAAAACAAGTCCCTGCTAGGTGATGATGTTTGCTGTGCCGATTCTCCAGGTTATGTAAGCTCTTGAGGAAACCAGGAATAATGGAGCCCTGTGCTTTGTCTGTGTGCTTTTGGATGAAGTCCTGTTAGAGCATGATGTCTAAATCTTGTGTGAATTAGGGGAAATTTAATTTTTTTGACAAACCATCTCATCATTTGAAAGGACATTTATTCTTTTGTCAGACCATTGGTACTTGTTGGACTTTTCCAAATCAAAGCATAATTCACATAATCACTGTATTATGATAATCTTTATTAAGGGCTGTGGATGGTTTAATAGTTTGTGATGAATGAAAAGAAGATGAAGCGTGAAGAGCTGGCCTTTGGTGAGAACAGCTGAATATTGAACTCTGTCAGCTGTTGTTGAATGTTCTCCTGAGATTGAATCTGAAGGCAAGGTGTTTTTGTCCCTTAGAGTCCCATTGAAGCATATTTTAAGAATGACCTATATAATAATGAATTTTCAGATTCTTATTAGCATACTACAGAAAAAAATAGAATCCTATCTTATAGGCTTGGCTTTTCACTTTCAAGTTCTTCTTATCAGTTTTCTTCTGGTCATTTAATAAAAGGGTTCTCTTGTACAGTTACTGGTTTTCTAGATTTTTCTTAAAATCTTAACACTTACAACTACTTACAGTTTACTTCTCTGTAGATTATCCTGTTTTCAGTCCTAAGGATGATGAAGAAGGGTATTGGGTTATTTTGAGTACTCTGTTCAGCTCTCTTTAGACCATCCCTGACAATAGCTTGTCTACAAAGTGGACAGGAGAAAACTGTCATTCACTTCATTTTTGTTGGCTGAATGAATGAGTGCATCAGTGCCCCCCCTCCCCCAGAGTGTGTTATTTCATGTGCAGAGTAAAGTTGTTTAAAACACTTTCTATTCCAAGCCAGGATGCTGTAGCTAGGAAAGGTCAAATTCAGCAGGAGAGGATTAGGAGAGCTTTTAGTTAGGAAGTGGCTTGTAAATGGAACAGTGAGGGCTCACAGAGTCTAAGATGCAGAGGAAGGAAGGGACATGCAGGGTAAACAGACTTCCAAGAACAGATGGGAGTCTAGAGACCACGGGTGCTGGACAGACAACTGGTGTGTCTGTCTGTTGGGTTTGGTACCCTGAAAATTTTGAATAATTTGTTGTTACATGTTTAGATTATAGCACTGTGAGTTAGAAATTGGCAATTGCTTTCCATAGTCATTCCTTCTTACAAAAAATTCCCTGTATGATGAATTCCCTTGTACTAACCATGCAATATGACTAAATACTACCCAGTAGAACACAGCCTCAAGTTCCATGGGCCCCTTCCCTGGGAAATCATACCCCATTTCTTGTTCACTTAGAATACAAATACTGTGTTTATCAGCTCAGGCAGACATCTTGGATCTATACCAGAACTTTCTGTTCCTATTGTCTGAGTCGTTCAGCCCAGAGGGCCTGAAGAAATTCTGAGCCAATGCAGACCACCTGGCATAATTTTCATTGGGTATAAGAAGTACATGAAGTGAATTTTGTTGTCATATTTAATTAAAGATAATACTTATTTATATATTCTCCACATAAATTGCAATTCCCCTGGAGTTTGTAATCTAACTAAATTCTCTATTTTGATCATATTTATGTGTTTTATGCAATGTGTTTTAGGTACGTAACAAGGAAATGAATGAGAACAAAAATTCACGTGATAGTGGCTTTACTAAACAACCTTAAGTGTGCTGACCTCACTTAGCTGGGCTATATTTAGATCCTGGGACATACAGGGTAAAGGTGGAGATGCCCTTTTATCTACTCAACAACATTCAAATTCTCCAGACACTTTCTCTGACAGCATGTTGGAGTTTGTTTTTGTATATTAAAGGAAAAGATATACAAATTGCAAATTAAATTATCCAAAGAATAATCTTAAATTTCAAATGACAAAAGGCAATAACATTTCAGTTTTTATTTACTTTTTACACTCACTTATCGACTCTAAAGTTTATCCCTCATCTTTGAAATGTTCAATGAGTGAAAATCATTGATCTAAACTTTAAATAATACTGAAGGGATTTTTTTCTTGAATATGCACATGGTTTTTCACTGTGGATGTAGTCCCATCCTCAAGTTTCTTTAAACTTCCTTTATTGTCCTCACAATACTGTGGGGAACAGGGGTGATCTCGGAGGGTGAGTTGCATAACTGTGTGGAAGGTGCTGGCACAGCGCCTGGTGGAGACCGGCATGACGAAGTAATTATCGTAATGCAGATCTTCTCATTAGATGATACAATGTTTAGATGTTATCCAGGCATGGAATAGTAAATGATTTAAACTGGAATCTGAAGCA
This sequence comes from Zapus hudsonius, assembly GCA_004024765.1. NCBI lineage: Eukaryota > Metazoa > Chordata > Mammalia > Rodentia > Dipodidae > Zapus > Zapus hudsonius. The sequence goes on from PVHP010004847.1 coordinate 10,470, forward strand.
TAAAGTATATAGAAACTGAGTTTTGTTTTTTAGGTGGGTTGAAAGAATTGAAGCCTGGAGATGGGCTGGAGAAAGGAGAATATAGAGGTGTTAATGAATTGTATAAGTAACAACTAAGCCACAGCACGAAGGAGCCAGACATAGCGTTCACACTCATGGTATACGTGGTATACTAATGTAACACTAAAACAGACCCACTCAGCCCCTTGGCTCTTAGGATCCATCAAATATTTGTGTTTCCTCCCAGGATGATGGAAGATATTAGTTTAATTCAAGGGGTGGAGGTCATCTTGTATCCATGCTGTCTGTCAGGGAAGGCTCAGAATCAAATTCTGGAGACAGCATTGTGCACCAAATATAAGGCCCACGCAGGTGCAGGAGGGGAACATGCTGCCGCGTGCTCTCTCCCTGAGATGCAGCACTGTTAGTCCTTGACTCCATGGAGCACAATAATCACTCATGAATGGAACGTTGTAGAAGAGGATTTGCTTTCTTATAATGACTTTCAGACTTAAAACATCTTGAACTACTTGCGGATGAGTGAGTGTTGAGCTCCACACCATCCTCCCCACCTGCTCAGAAATAACAAGAGTCCCAGTAGCAGCTTTGAGGGTTTAAGTCCCATGAGCTCACAAAGTGGGGAGAGCAGAGTGAGGCTGTGCATGGATGAATTGAAATGATGAAAGTGGAGCTGGAAAGCACATTGTGAACTGGTGCTGTCTTCATTGTTTGCTGAGGTCTCTTCAATAGATGCCGTAGGCTGGTGGCATATTCAGCATGCAAGGATGCCTTCTATCAGTTAGCTGTGAAGGCAGAGCAGTTTGTAATGCCCCAAGGAGCATGTCTCCAAGTCCCCTTTAAATGGGAAAAGCCAAGTGGTTTCCAAGTGTAGATGCTCTGCACCAAGCATGCAACCAGGGAGAAGAAAGTACTGTGGCTCTCAAGGAAAAGAACAAGAAACAAACCTACATTAGAGGTCCTTAAAGAAAGTAATGCTGGTTTCTCAATTATTATTGCATGTGAATAACCCTGGCTCCTGTTAAAGTACCGTTTTTTATTTGGTCAAATGGTCTAAAAATGCATCCTTTCCTTCCTTGGTTTTTGCTAACTTTGTTTTTGACTGCTATAGGAAAACATAAAGCTTGTGCATGTTGATGTGGTTCTATGTGTTAGGTCCAAATATACGCCTACTGTGCAATGTTGAAATCAGGGGAATCTCCGTCTTCTCAGACATTGCCACCACACTCGAAGGTGATGTGACGATGCTTGGCTTGATTGTAGGCAGAGTGACCCGGGTCTATGGCTGATGGTGAAACCTCTTAGGACATGTGAGAAAGGATGAGATCCGACTCCTCCAAACTTTGCTCTCCACAAGTGTGTACTGGCCTCAGTTTACCATGCCACCAAGGTTTAGAAGTTGAATGTGATGAGAAACCACAGTCAATGTTCCATGACTGGCATCTAGTTAATATTCACTGCAAACTTTAGCAGATTTCAGTGCATTATGGATCTTGTATGAGACTTCTGACCTTTTTGCAAAACCTCAATGCACCAATTGATGACGGCTCTCTGACGTTATTAGTGATTGCTTCCTTACTGAGAAACCTCATGGCAAGAGTGCAGTTTTGTAGACATACCTGGCAATGTTCCACTTCTATCCATTGTCCTCATCAAACATCTCCTAAATCCCAGACCACTCAATGGGCTGCTGTGTCTAAAATGAACGCAGAGGCTATGTGGAATTAAGCTAATGTATTATCACACATAGAGTATGTTCCCCTTCAACCAGCTTACTTCCAAGGTTCATCACACCTCTTTAACTTCTTTTGTATTAAGTACACATAGCTGAAGATATTTGCAAATCCAATGCTTCCTAAAGTTTCTGTTCTGTGCAGTTCAGGCTAGTACTGTTTCTTACAGGTTTGATTCTTTGTGCCAGGTTGGTTGACAGGTGATGTTTTTCTAGACTGTGGAGACATGGCTCTCTTATCTCACCCCATGTTCTTATCTATGGGGTGGTAGCCCCAGCAGCACATATTCCCACAGGGTCACTGTCACGATGCGGAAAAGAAAGGAACAGCTGGGTCATCAGCCTCCATTAGTGCTGGCCCTTTAATTGGTGGCTTCACTCCACTGCCACTAGACCTGTGCCATTTGTAGATTTCATGGATTCTGACTCTGTCTCGCCCAGTCCAGAGTGCTGGTGAGCCATTTTCCTGTGCCTGCTGTGACAGTCACTGCTGCCTCTCCAGCCACTGTGCCGCATTCACCAAACAGAAGAGATCTCTGACATTTGTATGACTGTGACATTCTTCCAAAGCAAGTTTTTAAGGACCGTTGTGTCCTGTCTCCCCGGAGTTGTCTCCCTTTCCCTCCTCTTTGACACATGATGCCATATTAAACCTGGAATTAGCTTAGTGTTCTTGCCTGGTTTCCTTAGGAACCTTTTCAAGGGACTCCTTACACAGGAAATTAACGTCCCACAGTTAGAAAAGCAATGCTACACACGAATAGTGTTTTGACAGAATTTTCAGAATTAAATTGCATACTGTACTTCAGCAGAGTTGAAATATCTTAATGTATACATCCCTGAGAGAGTTACCTTTATCATCTGAATAGGGGATATCAAAAGGAAAATTGATTCTTATTTTTCTTTTCAAATACTGGAGCACAGACTTTCTTTCCAGGCAGATGCTCCAGCTGTCTGGGGTAACATTTAGACATGAATTTCAGAATCGTTTTAATTACATGAGTTAATTGTTTACCCAGTTATTGCATCATTAATTGCCAAGCTTGTTGGGCGGGGACCCTGGTGACTATCATCTACCAGCATGGCTGATAAGGAGGGCATGATTCATTGTACCATTTCCTCGCTCTTGACAGGACCAGTCAGAGGTTCACTGTTAGAAAAATGCGTACAAAGTCAGCATCCTAAGGTCAGAAATTCCCTTGCCAAAGTTGCCATAGTTACACACATCTAAGAGAGTGACATTATTAGAAGTAAAAACAGCTGGTCTCATATTTGCAAATGACTGAACTATCATGAGAAAGACATAAAAATTACATCATGAAGAATACAGCATTCACATGAAAAGAATAATTAGATGAGATTGCAAGGGTCAGAAGCTTCAGTTTCAATTTTAACACTTTTATTAAGTGGTTGTACAACTTAAAATTTTATTTTGTTTATTTCTGAGGAGAGAAAAAAGAAAGAGAGAGAGAGAGGGAGAGAGAGAGAGAGAATGGAGGCACCAGGGCTTCTAGCCACTGCAGATGCACGTGCCACTTTATTTATCTGGTTTTATGTGGGTGCTGGGGAATCACTCCTGGGTTGTTAGGCTTTGCATTTTTGGAGATACTTTCAATACTCCTTTAATCACAGGAATCATTCAGAATTCTGATTGTAGGCAATATATAATCCATATGTCTGATGTCCAAACTGTTAACCATGCTTCTGTGGCGTGTCCAAGTTCCCTCAGCATCCTCATTTTCCTCGTGAAGCATGAGGTCAACTGAAATCATGACAGAATGCATTTTTATTCCGAATATTAAACATTAACAGAGGTTAACTTTACTCATAGGTCAACATAAGAATACAAAGAAATGATGTGATGTTTTCTTTACTTAGGAAAGTGAGTTACCTGGGGCTACTGACATATCCCTTTTGAGAACTGCATTTGGATCATAAGTGCATATATGCAAATGAATGAGATCATAGTGTATCTGGAGTGAAAAGGAAAATGGAAATGAGGGAAACAACAACACACATGACTAAAATAAAAAATTATGAGTGGACATTGTCAGCCATTTACCCAAACAAGAGGCACAAAAAATTTAAACAGTAAAATAAACAGTCCAAACATCATGAATCACTGGGGAAATGCAAAAGAAAACAATAGTTCCAGTTCACACCAATAAATTTTGGCAAGTATCAAAAAGTCAGAAAATAAGAATTATTGGCTAATATGTGAAGAAATTGACACCATTTTACACTGATGGCTGGGATGTAAACTGTCATTGTAGAAGTAGTATGGCAGGTTATTAAAGAGTAAACAAACCTTCATTTAATAAAGCAGAGGATAGCTAAGATGTGACTTAATCACATAGTGGAACATTATTCTGCCTTTAAAAAGTACATACCACATTCCTGGCTTGATACTTCCCAAATCACACAGGAATTAAAATATCTAGGTTTCTCTTGTCCTTACTGGATTTTATGAATGCTTTCTATTTTGTATCTTTGTTGATCTACATAACTTTTTAAAGAATATGTAAGGAGATTCATGTTTAAGACACGATCAGATACATAACTCATGGAAATTCATTCAAGCTGATTAAGTACTGGTAAGATCAATCCTTAGCAGGGTCACAAAAACATATAGAGTGTTGAAGGGATCCTCCATGGGGTGTGGTGTCTGAGAATAGAAAGGTCACAAAGGTATCACACCCAGATGTCTTTGTGGTCTGCTATAAACCACTCACAGAAATAGCTACTTGACCCAGAATATTACTATAGCATTCCAGAGTGGCGGGAGGCCTTGTCACCATGCAGAAAGGTCCACCAAAGTAGCTACCATCAATGTTAAGCCATGCTTAACATGCTTCTGGGCAGAGTCTTGGGACCCATCATAAAGACAAGGAAGACGCTGGAGGAGGATTGTGAGTCCTTCCTCCTTGAGTAGAGGTGGAAGATGCATGCCTGACCCCAAATACCAGTGGTGCAGCTTGCCCAGATCTGCAGATATAGCTGTGGTCTGAGAAAGGAAGACATTGGTGTTCTCTGAATGCCAAAAGCTCATTATGTAAGGATATTTTACTTAGGATTACTCTAAGATTTTGCTTCGAAAATGACTCAAAATGGTTCTGTAATTATTTCTCAAGGAAATCACATTTAACAATAAATATTAAATTAAAAAACAAACAAACAAACAAAAATAAATAAATAAAAAATAGCATCAGAAGATTTTATGAAAATACCAAGGATGACAGATTTTCAACCACTTGAGGGAGAAAATGGTTTCTTCTCCTGAGCTTTCAATCATGTATCATGAAAAAAAAAAAACAAAGACAGAAGGCAGGACTTTTGTTATGAAATAACAAAGAATGGAAATGCTTAGAGGCAAAGATTTATCAAAGAGGTGGAGAACTCTAAATGTCACAGGAGAATGCACCAAATGATAATTTGGATAGGTGTGATCCAAAGCTCATAAGAGGGCTGTGAAGATAGCTCAGTGGGCACCGTGCTCACTACCCAAGAATGAAGACCTGAGTTTGGATCCCAACACCTGCATAAAAGCTGGGGGTTGTGAGTGCCATTAACACCAGCCTGGGGGGCGGTGAAGATGGGAGAAGTCCTGGAGCTCACTGGCCAAGCTAGTCTAGCTGAATCAGTGAGTTCCAGGTTCAGAAGGAGACCCTGTCTCAAAGAATCACATAGAGAGTGACTGAAAGATTCTCAGTGGTGACCTCTGGCAGCCACTCACACACACACATACATGTTCATGTAGCCTACATAGGTGCCCACACACATATGCAAAAAGATACTTGGTAATTTCCCAAAAGATTGAAAAGGATTTAAAGGATACATAGCAATTTCAGAACAGATTTTTTTGCCATCACTGAAGGATGCAACTTTGGTGATGGCAAAACCACATAATATTAATATGGTGCTGCTAAGCTTCTGATCACTTTCTACAAATGATTCTAGAAAGCATTCCGCTGCATAGTCTCAATAATTGTCCTGAATTTATCACAGTGAATCATGACATGACATGGCAAATAAGCAGTTGTCTTTATTATATGGCCCTTAAACATCCCTGCACTTGTCTGAAAAGATTTGAAAATGCTTCATGCAACCAAAGTAAGGAGATGAGCTGACTTCTGCATGATAAAAGTGTACACACATGACTGCTTTGTGAAATGTCAAGTTCACCACAGATGCTTTGGTCCACCCAATTTCTGAAACATTGAAACACATTGTTCATTGTAGATGTTAACTAACCAACCCAATTAGAAACCTCTTAGCCACCTCGTGAAACAGACATGGAGGCTGGAGATACTGGTATTTCCACTTAGTTTCCACTTAGCTTCCAAGTCATTGTAGCATTCTCCAGGAGCCTCCTTTGCTTTGCTCTGAAGTAACTTTGGGTAATCTCTGGCATTTCCTGGGCATTGAATGCACAGATGTGTGTCTTTGCTTTTGTTCATTTGCCTAGTTTCCATTTTTCTCTTCACAGAAAAAGATAGAGCATCTTCATGACCAGATGACTTGGGAAGATCTTCCAATGAAAGTAATGGACAAAGGTTTGAGTGACAATTCCCCCCCCCACACACAAAAAATAACAGAAAGCAGTAAACATAATCTGCTGCTTAGAGAATTGTTCCTACTGAGGTAATGAGGCACATAACCAACCTGGTTTCATCCCTGCTGTCCCCAAAGCTGATCTGAAGCCCACCTGTGATCATACATTGAGGAGTTAGTTATCAAGTGAGTTTATGAAATAACATCTGTCTTGTGAAGTCTTTGAATAGTTGGCCAGCTGTTAGGTATTATTTTTTATCTGCTTGTCCAAGGAAAAACACCTCTTCTATGAAAAAGATACTGGTGGGAAGCGGGAGGACTGGTGATTATGTTTGTGAGTAGGAGGATTTTGTGTGCATGCGTGCGTGTATGTGGCATATTCTGAAAGAACTGAAAGTGATTTGTTTTGTGTTCTCAGTTTCCTCATAATGCTCTTCTCTTTGGGATAAAATGGCCTTTGTGGACAACTTTCAGGAAACACTGTATTTCCTGAATGATGTGATTTAGAAAATTGACTGAACTGGGGTACAGAGAGATGCCCAGTCCATACTGAGGGTTACACAGGTAGCTGCTGTCTAAACTGGGAGCTCACCTGAAGCTTTTCTGAGTTGGCATAGCCTAAGTAGATGCTGACTGTTGAGACAGCAGATGAGAACAGTGATGTGAGCAGGGCTTCAGAGCCCAACGCCCCCCCCCAGAGTGCCATGGTCCCAATACAGCCACCATGCTGATCGCTCAAAAGACTCTTTTCAACAGCAAACATAGGATTGTGTGGTATGATGAAAGTACAGCTAGCTTCCCAAGACTAAGCTGAAACTACTTAAATGAGGAATAATATGTAATCCAACGGGCAGATCCCTGGTTTTATTCCGATTTGTGAATGCACCAGGAATAAGCAATCCTGTGGGAACAGGTAGGATTTTCCCTGTTCCTCTGTGGGCTGTTGCTTGGTTCAAATAAAAATGCAAGAGTGATATTCCCCGAAGAGTTGACCATCCCTTCTCAAAGATAAAAACTTGTTTTTAACTGCTCACATCAAAGTTTACTAAACTTCAATTTCCTTAACGTAGAAACCAGTCATTATATTGTTTTTCTTCCTTTCAATTCTGAACATCAGTGACAAAACCCCAGCATTCGATATTTCCTGCTTTTATGTGTCTGGGGAAAACAAGGAAGACTCTTTACAGACAGAATGTATAAAAAACCATACTTGTTGAATAAAATTAGATTATTGACTTCCAGGGCAAAGATTACACAGGCGACCACCTATAAAAACAAACTTACCTGGACATTGGTTAACTGAAGGTAAATGCAATGATTTGATCAGGATGCAGCTTACTGGTCTGAGAAATGGTTTGGATATTTGAATTTTAGGATGTCTGATGACAACTCACATTGAGAGCTTTGTGGGAAGCCGCTGCTTCACCTCCAGAAAGATGTCTTCTGCCCTCAGTGATTCCAGAGACACCTGGATCCAGAAGGTCATTTCTGGATTCCTGGCAGGATGATTCTAAAAGAAAGACAGCTCATCAGCAAAGAAACCCTGGGGCCATTCAGACCAGACAAATCCGAGCTAGTTGAAAAGCAAAGGGGAGAACAAACAGAAAAGAAATGGACACCAAAAAATCAAATCTACCAATAGAGCTAGTGAGACTGGGAGGTGTGTCCTTTAAGGATCAGAAAAGAATTTTATTCTTCAGTAAATACTCCACAACTATATTTATTTTATAATTCTGAGGTGACCCAAGTAGCATGTGGCCTGGTTGGTTAACACAGATATATTACGATTTGTTTGGTTTCAGGAGCATTTGTTAATCAATCCTGAGGTGAGCCAGAAAGTGTGCTCAGAGTGAACTTTTGTTTTCTGAGTGCTAAAATTCACAGATAAGTGAATGGATGTGAATCAGTCCTCTGAGGCACAGGGATGCCATGTGATATGCCTGCTTCTCTCCCACCTTGATTTCTAGTCCTTCTCAGGTTTTGTTTTCCTCACAAGCTAAGAAGATTGGGCATGTACCATGTGCACCATGTGTCTCTCATGGTATCTTCAAACTCATGGTGATCCTCCTGCCTCTGCCTCCTAAGTGCTGGGATTAAATGCATGGGCTAGCATGACCTGCTTCAGGGTGATGGTAAAATGAATTTTCCACCCTTACTGGGAAACATGTAGAAATTATTTTCTCTGTTTCTGAAATACGCTCTTTTCCACTTCACACTTCCAACCTGGAGCTCTTGGTGTCATTCTGTTCCCCCTGCAGTGCAGCCCAGGATGCCTTTCCTCCTTGCTCTTTCCAGGGCACAGACTTCTGCTTTCAGCATGCAGATACAGTTTCTGCCTGTTCCATTGTGCTCTGTCCTCAAGCTGTACTTGACAACCTCACAGATGTGGCTGTTCCCTCAGGGATACTCTCTCGAGTTGTGCTCTTGGTATTGTGAATTTACCTGTGGTAAGTAATACACACACATTTTCTCTCTCCCTCTTTCTCTCTTTAAAATATTCTTCTCAAGCTGTATTTGGTGATGCATTCCTATAATTTCAGCACTTGAGAGGTAGAGGCAGGAGGATCATGAGTTCAATTTTATCCTTGGCTACATAGTGGGTTGGAGGTCAGCCTGGGCTATGTGAGAGCCTACCTCAAAAAGAAATGTAAAAAGTTAAAAAAGAAAACTATTGGATCTGTGGTTATGGGTTGAGTTCCTATATTCAGGAGAAGTGGAATCATCCAATTTATGGTCTACTTTCTGACTTCTGAAATTGACCTGGGAAGGGTCAGGTGTAAAGACAGCCTGAGGTCTGACTGCAAAGATCTAGCCCAAGCTACTAAGACTCTGGCTAGAATTTGAATCAGCATGGGTTGCAACTGCAGGTATGGCCTCTTGTCCCAGAGCACTGCAGTGACTTGTGTCCACATGGACAGGGTACAGGAATGTCCTGCGCATACCAAGTAGCCTTGAGGGACTAGCAATTTTCTGTCTGAAATGGTTATTTTAATCCTTTAATCTGGATTAGCTCAGGCCAGGATGTCCTGTCCAGAACATCAGACCCATGATTCTCTACACTTTATCTTACTTCTGTCCTCAAATTGAAGACATGTGTCCAGGCTCTGTGGTAATGGAGAATGAATTCCATCAGAGACTTGCAGTCCAGAGGTGCCTTACCCAAAATTCAGGTAGCTAAAGAAATTGCAAAAAAAAAAAAAAAATAAGAGAGAGCTTTAAGAAAATTCATCTTCTTATATTTTCCCATTTGTGTTTGAACCCACCAAATATCTATTAAATGTTAGGAACTAACCAGATTCCTAGGAAATATTTCCCTCACTGTTAACAAACTGCATTTAGTGACAAAACACAACGATTTATAATTATTTTAAAATGTTGTAATGTAAAAATCATCTATTTATTCAGCAAACATTTATCTGAAAATAGCCAGATGCCAAACATATGTTACTTATGCAGATAAGGAAAACTGAATAGTTTTTACCTGTAAGGAAGGAATACTCAGATGGGGATGGTAATTATTATCAATAGTAGCACCAGTGAAAACATTTGGTAGTTTCTGGATGACAGCACTGTGGAAAACACTTTGCGTGGGTTAAAACATCAATTCTTCACAATGCCTTTGAGAAATAAGCATTGTTTCACCAAACTGTAGACAAGAGAACTGAGAACATAGAGGCTAACTGCCCAGTCCACATCCCTCCTCTAATAAGTCCAGTAACCAATTTGTAAATGCAGATTTTCCTTCTTCAGCCCCATGTACTTATTAATGCAAGGACAACTGATTTCAAAGCAGGGCTCAGATGGTCTCTGGAAAGACTGATATTTGAAGTATTTGTAGAATACAATGTGGTGAAGAGACAGAGAAAACGCAAAGTTGAGGGACCGGCATGGGAGGTGAGATGGGAGCCTCTGGACATGGGCAGATGTGAGCCTGGAGGGATGCATAGGTAGTTCCCATGTGGGATTCTTGGGCTCCAGTGAAGAGCTCGTGAGTCACTATTCCAATGCTGAGACAAAAGGCTTAAGACAATCCACATAAAAGTTGGAAAGCATCGTTGTGGCCATTTTTTTAGAGATTTCAGTCTATAGTCACTACCCCTGTTGCCTTGGGCTCACAGAATTATGATATATGAAGTCCATAATAAATCAAGAGAGTAAGAGACGAGAGCCTCAGTATGCTCTCTGAGAACACACCCCCAATCACATGACTTCCTCCCACTAGCTCCTACCTTGTTCCTTCAGAACACCATGGACTGGTCACCAGGCAGCCCACATGTGGGAACATGGGAAACATTCAAGGTCCATACTATAGCAAGAGCTGTATCTTCATCCAATCAGCAGTGGGAACCATAGTTGTCCACAAAAGGCAAATCATATCCCAGGGAGTGAGGCTTCTAGACTACAAACAAGGTGGCACTTGGCCTTCCCTGAATGGAGGTACTACTTACTGGCAGTGTGAGCAAAGGGGAGGGTGGTGATGTTCGATGACACAATCAGAAGGAATTCATAACTGTAGTAAAGTGCTCCATGAAAGGAGGCCTCAAGAAGGAAGTAGCAGCTTTGTGGTTCAGAGGGGCAGAGGTCAGCCCGGCAGATGAGCAGGACTGGCTATCTTAAGCAGAAGCAAGAGATAGATATTAATGGAATAAGCTTGGGTAATTTAACTGTCACAGGAAAACCAAATAACTTTCCCTGACAATAAATACCACCCGCCTTGGTCATGCATCACTATTATGTAGTTGTGATATGGGTTACATAATCATATTATACAATGTCCATTTGGTTCATAGAGTCATTTTAAAATAAATTAAGATGTGCATGTTAGGTATAATATGTTAAAGAAGGATCAGGAGGATGATGAAATTTTTAAAATTATTTTAGTGAGTAGTCTAAAGTCAGATTTCCTTTTCTGCTAACATGGTTCATGACACGGCTTTATTTGGACTTTGGGAATCTCCCCATTGTTCTCCATTTGCAGGATCAAGTTCAGGGTAGACTTCCACCTTGGGCTTAGCTGTCATCTCCTCCACTTCCGGACACTTTCTCTGTATTTCCTTACTTTGCATGATCTTGGCATGAGATATACTAGCTAAGCATCCTTCAGAGTGCTTCCTGGCCAAAATTTGTCTACATGTTCTCAGGAGATTAGTGCTGGGGAAATTTAGAGAGAGTTCCACAGAAAAGAAACATCCTCCTCACACTATCGTGCTGGAAAACATATCCCTTTACAATGGCATCACATGTTGCGTGCATGCAGTGGTGCTACACTGTACTCATGCACAGAAGATGGGGGGATTCATACTTCAGTGCTTGGAGGATACTGTGGTACAAGCCACTTGAAAATCATATTGTTTTGGTCCCTCTCTCTCTCTGTCTCTCTCTCTCTCTCTCTCTGTGCCATGAAGCATGTGTGTAGGTCAGAGAACAGCACTAAGTGTCCATCCCTGCCTTCTACCTTGTTTGAAGCAGGACTTCTCACTGTTTACTACTGTGTTCCCCAGGCTACTTGGCCCTCCAGTTTCTGGGAATCCTCTCATTTCTGCCCATCTTCTCATCATAGGCACACTGGGACTAGAGACATTTGCTAGAGCCTGAGCTTCACATGGGTCCCAGGGATTTCAATTCAGACACTCCTGCTTGTGGGACAATTATTTTATCCATGGAGCCATCTCCCAGTCCCCCCCCATTTTCTTTCTTATGCATATTGCTACAATAAGCAAAAGTCCATAAGATCTGTTGTTATAACCATCAACACACAAGGAAGAAAAACTTCCTTAACCAGAGAAGTGCTTCTTGCTCTTCAACTAACACCTGCTTTCATCTCTGGTGCACATTTCATGTGAAAGCACACAGGTGGTGTCGCCCACATGGGGGTCATGACTGCCCTTTGGGCCATGCTCCTACTTTTGTTAAAGTAGGGAAGGGAGTGTGCAAAACAGAATGCTCTTTCTTACCCACAGACTTGAGGTGATCAGAAACCCAGCATGGGCTTTGCTCACGTCTGGGGTACATATGGAGCCAGGCTTTTCCCAGTGTCTGTTAGGGCTTAGCATCTAGTCCACAAACCAATACCAGTGTCTTCACTGCTTCTTTTCTACAGAGTAGAACTAGAGAATCTCAGTAAGTAGCAGTGCTGTGACAGAAATATCCATGGAGCAATTCTCCGAAACATGTATTTTCTATTAAGATTTGACCCCCGTAAGCACAAAGAGAAAGATCTATGGAGTTGATAAGAGTATATAGATGAACTCTCCCAATAAGCATCTGGAAGTTGTCATTTACCCTTCAGGAATCCTTGAACTGCATAAGCAAGCCTCTGGCTGGAAGGGTTTGCACAAGTGAGTTTGCATGTCAGCGACTTGGCAAAATAGATTGGGAGCTGCAGGGAGCAGGCTCAAGGCCCTTTCTAGCTGCTTCTGTTGGGCACTAACAGCAGTGTGAAATAATCCACCCAGAGTAATGTATGTGCTTTCCATTTTAAAAGCACCAGTGCGATTCAGGCCATTGGAGACATGTATGCACATGAAAGCACACACTTAGCCATGAATGAGCTCGGCTGTAACTGTGAAAAAACAACATCCTCACATTCAGGAAACTTCACACAATGGTTCACTCAGGAAATGTGTTCATTGAGTTCTAGCTTGTGCAGAACACTATCTGTGGCATTGCAGAAGAAATAAACGGCCCATCAGATCATGGACTCCCAAGGGGTTTCTTGGCCAGCAGAGCTGGATACACTGCTGACCAGGTCACAGGACGGCTGAACTTCTGCAGGGGCCAGAAGGAAACCCAGATTCTGCCAAGCAGAGTTACAGAGACTACATCTGTGCTGGGCACCAAACACAAGCCAAAGCTTTGAGATCTGAACCGAAAGCCCGGGTTCCATATTTCAAGGGTTTAGTTTCCACATCTTTTTGTGAATGAATGCATTGTTGGAGAAGAAATCAATGATAAACTAGAATCAATATATAATCCAACAAAGTGGAAACTGGCAATGGCCCTAAGAAGGTACTGAGGATGAAATGTGTTTGAGAGATGGAGAAAAGGGAGAGACAGTGTGTGTTGCTCTCTCTGTGTGTATGTGTGTATGTATGTGTGTGAGAGAGAGAGAGAGAGAGACACAGAGAGATATAAAGACAGGGAAGAAGAAAGAATTTTTGAATGGAGAAAGCAGATTTGCTTGTATAAATGGATTGCCAGAGAATATGAAATACTCCTAAGGTCATTTCAATCCAGACTTTACTCAGTGGTCAATGGGAAGGGCTTACTCTGTATAAATAGTAAGGGTGCTGGTGGAGAAGTGTACATTAGAAAGGCTGACTTGGCCACCATTCGTACACTAGGTCTTAGGTGGTTAAAGCTGGGATACCATCTTAGATGGGCAAAAGCTAAGAGAGGTCTTGAACTTGGAAGGAAGAAGATACAGGAAGTACTGTTGTGGTAGAATTTGGCACTCAGTAATTATTTATGCAATCACTCATTTCTTTAAAACTCTCATGAATCCACTCTGTCTACTCACTGCATTAGCACTGGAAATTAGACTAAGCAGGCTCAGTATTGTCCCCTGTCTCATATTACCTTGTTGGAAAGGGGGGTCCTCAAAGAAGTGATGAGTCATCATTTGTTCACTAGGCCCTGGCAGGGGGCTTACCAGCTACAAGACCCTGTGCTGAGCCTTCCAATCATAACCTGAGCTACAAAATACCATAGCAGGGGATGCTGTGAGTCTGTTAGCACCAAGCTTAAGGGGAACAAGACAAAACAATCTAGTGTGACCCGAAGGAGTCAACATGGTATCCTGCCTCATAGCTTAGCGTTTTCAAGTTGAACAGAGTTTCCATCCTCCATTGGAAGTAGAAAGGGACAGCATAGGAGAGAATCACCGTGGAATGGACAGGGTGACAAAAACTATTTGGAATTTAGTAAATTTGAGCAAAAGTGAACTCAGAAAGGATGTCTAGGACCAAGAAGGGATTGAAATACAATTTTTAAAGAGTGAAATGAACAGGGCGTGTGATTGAGAGCTGTAATACCAGCACTCAGGACATGGAGGCTGAAAAATCAGAAATTACAAACCAGCCAGGGTTCCATAAGAAAATTTGCCCCCTTCACCACCAAAAAAAAAGAAAATATGAAAGAAAAAAGAAAAGCGAAATTACGCAAGAAGAAAGTTCTTACATTTCATGTTGTTTCTTATGTGTTTTGTTTAAGAGGAGAGATGTGGAGAGGAAATATGATATTTATGTGAAGATAACAACAATATAGTTTCAAGGTTTGGCCCTTTAGAAAGTTCTGATGACAGTGACGTCACTACAGATCATAGTAACATGCAGGAAGATTTAAATAGAAGAAAGGATGCTGAGTGTTAAAGAAGTGGCAAATATGGAGGCAATAGATATCTTGAACCTGATTTAAATATTTCATAACATGGCTATACATAGAAACATCATTAGCCTGTTACTGTATAAATTACAGACCTTTGTTTATATTTACAAATACTTAAAACATCCTAGTAACTAACACTTATGAAGGAAGATCCTATAGCTTTTAAACATGGATCTTTTCTTGCCTGTCATATGTCATTATGAACACATCAGTATTTCAAATCCTCTGAACTTCTTTTTTTTTATGTTTTTGAACCTAATATGGTTTACTCTCATGTTTAAGCCATTCCCCTCCCCCATCCCTTACCCCGCATTCATAACATCACACTTCTTTTTTCTAGTCTGCATAAAGAAAATGGTTATCCTGGTTAAATACCACATATGAGGGAGAATATGCGACGTTCTATTCTCATCAGTATTTCAAATCCTCTGAACTTCTAATGGTCATTCTTTTCAGTTCTTGTCACATGACTCATACAAAATTGCCTGACAATACCTGCTGCACTTCTAGCATCGTAGTCACTTGCCCTTTATTGATAATGGTACTCATAATCTATATGTAATGATACCACTCACTCTCCATTCTTGTCCAGTCCTCTCTCTCCCCTCTCCCCTGGGAATATTTAAATTGTAATGAGATCAACAATGCACAAGAAAACTGCCATTGAATACTCCAAAGTGTAAATGTCTAAAGATGAGATAGTAAATGAATCTGAAAACATCACTTATAAATATCTTTGCTTGATTAGCTGATCCACATTTTGTTTTGAATATCCCTAGCTACCTCTGTACTGGATAGACAGAGAATTATTCTAGAAATCAGGTGGATATACTGTGCATAAAAATAAAATTGAGGACTGGAGGGATGCCTCACTGGTGGAGGATTTAGCATGTCAGCATGATAAATCAGACTGAGTTCAGATCTCAAGTACCATGTAAAAGCCAAAGTCAGGTGTAATGGTTATGTCTGTAATTCTAGTGTAAGGGAGGTGGAGGCCAGGAACTCACTGGGTCTCGCTAGCTGGCTAGTCTATTTGAACACATCTGTGTGAAATGCCTTGTGAAACCCTTTCTCAAAGAATCAGTTGGAGAGTGACTGATGACACCTGACACAGATGCTGACTTTCACACACATGTATATGCACACACGTGCGCGTGCGCACACACACACATACTTCAACATAACTCTGTTTCTTGTGTTATGCTAAATGAATTATGATATGCTTGTCAATCACCTATGCCTTGTCAATAAAAATCTTCTTATAACATGATGGTTATAGAAGTTCCATAACCTCCGGTCCATCCTTAAAAGTGCACTCTCCAGTGGTGTTACCACAGCTGAGTGTTCCATTTTTCTCACTCCAAGAGGAAGCACGGTCTCTTTCAGGCATTCTCTTCCCTCATCTCTCTCCCAGTTAAGGACATGCCTCACCTACTCTCCCAGAAGCGACCTGGAAGGATGCAGTCTGAGAGGTCTTCTGTGCCTGGACTCTTTCCCAAGTGTGCATATCATAGCATGTGTTAGCATTATGCTTTTGTCACCAAATGCTGTCCCCAGGTGTGCATATGGCGCCTACTTTGTCCCTTCATCACTGGGCCATTGTGGTTGTTTGTCATCTGTGTCCACATTTTTTCATGAGTAGATTTTTCCATGTTTCTCAGGTTTATCATGGAAGTCCAATTCCTGGGTCCTACGGAGACTCTAACCATTGCAGGAACTGCAGAACTGCTCTGCAGGGCTGTAACCTTTAGCACTCCAGCTAGCGGTGCACTTGGGTTCCGGTTTCTCCACACCCTTCCTAACACTTGGTATTGTCTGTTCAACTCCATATTGGAGTCAAGCTGGTGTGTGTGTGTGATGTTCCTCACTGAGCTTTTTGTTTCTAAGGATGCAGAACTTCTTTGCATGTGTTTGTTGGTCATTTGCAAATGAAGTTTAATTTCATATCGTTTACTAAATTTTGGTTGGTTTATTTACCTTTTTATTATTGAGTTACAGGAATCTTTTGACTTCAACAATCATTTTTATTCAAAGATTATATAGCTCAATATTTTAAACTTGTTTACTGACACATTCATACACATATATAATTTTAATCAAAATTCTTTTCAATTACTTCCTTTTATTCCTCTTCCCCACACCCTTTCCACTGGGCCCTTTCTTCTTCCTAACTAACCCCTCCTCTATCTCCAAGCCATTTTCAATTCTTTTGCATCATTCAAAGCAACATGCTGAGGAGCCCGACATTATCCAGGACTGGTGCAGGTAACTAGAGCCTCTGTGAAGCCATGAATGCCGCTTTGTGTCTGGAAGACAGTGTTCTAAGGCAGTCCTCCCATCCTTTGGTTCTGCATTATTTCTGCCACCTCATCTGCAATGTTCCCTGAGCCTTGGAGGGTGATAGAGATGTCTCACTAAGTACTGAGCACTCGACTGTCACTTCCAGCACCATCATAAAAGAGAAGCTTCTCTAACAAAAAATGAGAGAGTAACACTGATATATTGGCATAAACATACATATTTAGAGGGAAGTTTGGTGGGCATATCTATTGAGCTAGATAACAGTATTAGAATTCTTTATATATTTCAGATATAAATTTCTTATCAGATTGTTATTTGTAAATAGTTTTTCCCATTTTGGCACGGTCATTTTACTTTCTTGATGGTGCCCTTGGAATCACCAGAGGTTCTCACTTGATGACATCACATCTATCCAGTGTTCCTGTACTACATGAACTTCTGAAGTCACACCTGGAACCAGCATCATGCCAGGGTCACGGAAAGTCACATCTGCGTGTTCTTCTAGGAGCTCTTATTTACATTATTGATCCACTTTTAGTTCATGTTGTGTGTGATTAGAAAATAAGATTCACATCATTTCAACTATTTTCCATCTCAGCATCCCATTTCATGGCCAGGTTGTGGTCTATGACCAGACATGTTCCCATCCGAAGAATTCTCAAGCTCCCCTTGTCAGGTGGCATGCTCTGTAGACAGCTAACAGGACTGGCTGCTTCATGTCTCCTTATTTCCTTGTCAGTCATCTACCCCGCTGTTCATCAATTATCGAAATGGGATATCATACTTTCAACTATTATCTATGATTATCTACTTCACTTTTTGCCTCTTTGCATTTTTACTTCATGCATTATGCTTATATCTCATCAAGTAGTCCCTTATTGTAACTGTCCCTCTTTATGTCTGGTGACTTTTTATTTTAATGTTTATTTCCCACGATATTAGTAGAGCAGCTCATTGGCCATCATTTTGCTTCTAACCTATTGATATGACTCACCTGAAGTGCTTGCCACAGACAGCACATGGCAAGTATAGAGAAGCCGCTGAAGGGGTTAGGACTTCTTCCCTGGGGACCTGCAGAGCCTTGAGAGATTCTTACAGAGCCTCCCTGAGGGGCTGTTTGTGATGTGATGGGAATCGGCTTTGGAAGGTACACTGGGCCTGTGCTAAACATGCCTCTCTTCACTCATGACCAAGGGCTGGCAATGTCAAAACCTGCTAAATTCCATCAGAAAGTCCTATCTCCCTCCTAGTGGCATATGTCAGGGGCATCAGTGGATTCATGCTGTTCCTGAGACACAGCTGGCAGTGTCTTTGTCTTGGCCTTCTTGAAGATTTTATCTTCTTAGGCCCAAAGCCCAAATCCCATACCTTTTGTGCACAGATATTGATGACATCTTTACATGTAATACCCAATAAGGATAATTAACAATAAGAACAATGCCAACAATCAAATTGGTAGTTTTAGTTCAACTAATAATCTTCAATATCACCAATTTGGAATAGAACCACCATACAGTGATCTGCTTATACACAGATATGCAAGGTCTAGTGGATTAATATTAAATTAATATTTTAATAATCTTGTTTGAACATAGACCTCAACCCAGTAGTATCTTAGAAAAATCTCAGTTTTCTTCCTTTATCCACTTTTCTAGAATCTTCCTTAGAACATTTCTGTTACCAACAGCAGTTGATCTCAGCAATGCCTGTGAATTGTATTGCACTTAGTATCTTATACATAATTTCATATGCAAAATTAACATTACATAACACAAATTCATGCTTAAAAGGAAATATAGAAATGGACTTTGAGGAGGAGGATATACAGCTGATCGGGGATGGGGAGGGGAGGAATTGGGGAATTCGGGATAACAACGCATGGTTTGCCCACTAAATAATGTAACTCATTATGGACAATAAATATATATTTAAAAAAATGGACTTTGATACAAGTTGAATTTTCCAAAACTAAATGTGATCTTTGCACAGTGTAATTAATTTAGGTGGAATTCAGTATATTGGTGTTTTCCAGGTGTGCCTTTAACTAGTGGTCTGTTTTCTTTTTATGTAGTAAGTTTGTGTTTTTGAACTGGTCACCCTCAACACCTATCATGCTGTGGAATATAATAGTCATTTTCTGTCAAGTTATTTCTTGCTTTACCTTCATTTTTCACCCTGACAATTTATCAAGGGCAAGTGACACATGCAAATACACACGTGTATTCAAGGCTGGTCAACTCATGACTTATGAGCATTTGAACAGACGGTCCCTACAGTGAGTACTCACTAAGGAAATTGGTAATTTTATCCTGATAAAGCCAAGGGAAAATTAGGTTTTTAACCTCCTGATAATGTTGAAAGAAATAATGTAAGGTTATTTAGGAATTTTCAGAATAATGTAACTTCATGAGAAGAAAAGCTAAGTCGCAGGAAATCAGAGATACTTACTGCTTACAATATCAGTGGTTTTGCATGCCAATATTAAATGAATATATTCTATTAAAAAGAAAATGTTCTAAATAAACATATATCTGAAAAGAACATATTGATAGCAGGTAGTTGGAGCATTAGTATTATAACACAAATTGTGTAACAATGATCAGAAATGCTCTTTGAAGACATCACTAAATATTCACATTGCTAGGAGACCAATAGATTGTCAATCCTGTGGGGCCATGGTTCATCAATCGGCGTTTTGAAATAATAATTTTCCTACTCTAAGTAAACAAAAATTTTGAATATCATGCTGATTTCATTTAAATAGTTCAAAAGGCACCATGACAATAGGAACATTTAATTCCACAAACATTAAAGCAGGTCAATAGTGGCTATGCAGGCAATGTTTGGTTGGTAGTGATAAAGCAGTTATGCTTAGTGAAAATAAACACATTCATACTTGGATATCATAGCACCCAGTGTACATGCATTTAAGTTTAAAGTTCTGCTGGGCAAGGTGAGCGTGCCTAGAATACCAACAGCTGAGAGGCAGAGATAGGAGGATCAGGAGTACAAGGTCATCAGCAGCTACATAGTAAGTTTGCTAAGCTACATAAGATCCTGTCTCAAAAAAAGAAGCAAAACAAAATAGCTAATAAAATAGAAAATAAATAAATTTAATTTAATTTTGTTGCCAAATCTGAAGGCATGTTTCAAACCTTAAAGGGTTGGAAAATTAATAAGTCATCTTTTCAGTCTTTTGTGAACTCACAGTTTAGTAGAAGAATCTTGTGATCTCATGTGACACACGCACGTGCACACGCACACACATATGTATACATACATATATAGATATGTATACAATATATATACAATATTCAGGCTAAAGGTCTATTGTCAGTGAAAGCAACAGTCACCTTAGGTCCAGGAATCGAGGACAATAGAGGCATCCAAACTGGGCCTTCTGAGATGGTGAGTTTCTTAAATGGACACCAGGGAAATGACATTCCCTGAGGACACCGCATGAGTACAGCAAGCATGGCATTCATTGTGCATGGGTTCAGTAGCTGTTGAGCTCCCTATGTTCCTGCAGGTCAGACAGCACTCTGAAAGATGGGGGCTTACTAAGGAAAATTGTGAAACTTCAAAGTTCCACTAATGGAAAGTTACTGGATTTGTTAAGGAAAACCTTGGTTTCTGCTGTTTGGATTAGAATTTGTGAGGAAAGAGTTAATGTGTCTTCATGCCACATAGGATATATTTGTGTGTCAATACATATGCTAGCTTATTTATACATCCTGCCTGTGAGTCACACAGCACATACACAGTGTGAATGGAGAATGCTCTAGGAGCTAATTTAGTGGTAGTGTGAGTGATGGGATGAAGACGCAATTTCTGGCAGGAAGACTGGCCCAGACCCTTGGGAGAAGTGGTTCCCGGGATGATATTTGGGTGTCTGGTGAGCAGCAGGGTGCTAGGGATTGTAGACTAAGGATTGACAGTTGTTGACTGATGGAAAGAAATAATTACAGGGGAGGAAGCAGCCGTAGACAGACATTACAGCTTAGCTGAAGTTAGGGAAAGAATGATACGTTACTCCAAGAAGATGAAGAAGAATGTTTTTCAGTAAATGTTTATTTCACATTTGCAGTGTGAGCTATTGTCAAGCTCACACTTGGAGGTTATCAAAACTCAGTAAAAACAAATCATTATATATGCTGTCAATATACACTATCCAGGCTCAAAGGTGTATTATCAGTTAAAGGAAGAAACATTAGATTTGGGATTGGCAACAGTTACAAATAGTGGCATGGACATACACTGTTAAGGCTTCTCTGCAGAGACGTGATGAAATTGAGTAATAGTACTGCTGCATACATGGAGGAAGGAAGGAAGAGAAATATGCAGGAATCAGGGAAAGGTTGACCTTGAGGTGATCACTGTAGGATGAGAGACTTGGCGGGAGTGTTCTTAAAAGCAAGAAAAAGAGGCAAGTGTCAGATCTGAGGGATAGAGACTTGAGCAGGCCATGGGTGAGTGAAACTGACAATAAAAGATTCTACAGAAACAGGGAACAATCCAGTTTGATCATATTCAGAGAGGGTAGAACACATTTGCCAACGAGCTGAGTTAAATTTAGCGGGAATGCTAAATGACAAGATGTGATTCTCAAACATGCCTAACTTAAGGGAAGGGCTGTAAGGTCAATGGAAGGGGACAGAAGGGAGAGAGAAAGCAAAGAGGCATGGGGTCAGGCCAGGAGCCTTGGTGGGGGATGGGCCTGGAGAGGCCAAACAATGACTTCTCAGACAGAGAACCAAGGATGAGTGGGTGAATGGGCAGACAGCTAAAATGAGAGTTGTGACTGAGAAATCTAAAGGGCATTTCCATGAGCGTGGATTTAGTTTTCCTAGAGATGTGCATGGGTGGACGCAGGCTGAGAGCCAGTTGTAGGAAAGTGGAGTTTTCATATTTGAAGCATGAGAATCCTTTCTGGGAAAGTCTTCATGAATGCAAAGTAGCAATTCTATTCATACTCATTTCAAGATAGTAGATAAACTCTAGGGCTGGAGAGATTGCTCAGTGGTTAAGGCATTTGCCTGAAAAGCCTAATGACTCAGGTTCAATTACCTAGTACCTACATAAAGCCAGATGCACAGAGGCATATACATCTGGAGTTTGTAACAGCTGGAGGCCCTGACACAACCATCTTCTCTGTGTCTTTTCTCTCTATCTCTGCTTGCAAATAAATAAAAATATTTTAAAAATGTTTTCCACAAATGGAAAGTATCTCTAGAATGGTTAAGATTCACCCAACAACACCAAAGTCTTATCTAATATTTTTTTATTTGTCACAGAAAGGAGTGCACATCTCACACGTCATCCCTCTCGTTACTGTGAAGAAATGCCTAGCAAACTAATTTAAGAGAAGAAGAACTTTTGTTTCATGGTTTGAGAGAATCTGGAGGGGGAGGCACACTGTTCCTATTATGCTTGCTCTTAATAGGAAGGATCTCGAAACAGAGATGGGATGGGACCATCCATTTCCTTCACTTAGTTCTAACCTCTCAAGGGTTTCACAACCCCCACACAGTGCCACCAGCTGGGAGCATATGAGCCCGTAGAGGACATTTAGCTCTGTTACAAGTCATGAGCATATATGAGTCACAGGGAGGGGAGAACATGTTTTGAGGGGAAAACATGTCACTGGGTAGCTGTTAGCATGTCCTGGATGAAGTAGAAGTACTTCAATCCAGACTTAGTCCCTGTCATGAGGAGTCTGTCCAGCAGACAGACTGGGAAGAATCCATCTTAAGAAGAGGATCTGTGGTGTGTAGGAAGAGACATGGAGTATATGTTAGTTACGTTACTTGTTTCCATGACCCAACACCTGGAAGAAACACATTAAGGAAAAGCATATGCTGTTCTGCTCATGGTTGATGTGCCCAGCACGGGGGCTTATGGGAGCTCACATGACAGTGCCTTGCAGAAGACCAGGAGAAAAGATAAGAGGAAGACCATTAAAAAGAACTAAATAAAATTTGTATTTTCTAGAAGCAATTCATTTTGTAGGGTGAAAAAGAATCAGACACATTCCCTTGTACACATTGTTTACTTGGCACAATCAAATGTTGGCTAATTCATATAAGGTATCCCCTGGGGGTATATGTCTAGTCTGCAAAGCACTTGGTTTCCACAAATTACGCTATCATTATGGTCCCTTTGATGAATATATGCAATGAGGCCTGGAAAGAAAAAAGTAATTTTCGTAAATCAGACAGCAGCTCATGATGGACAGTGTTCAGGTACATTGGCTTCCTGCAGAAATTACCCTCTGTGGTAGCCACTCGATCAAAGTCTTCTGGTTTTTGTTTATTGCCCAGATGTTTTATTACAAAATGTGTGGGACTTGTGGAATGTCCACAGGTACATTGGTGGTGGGAGCCATCTTCCACTGAAAAGTGAGCACTTCCCCTGAAAATCCAGGCTTCAATGGTGTGGAAATGCTCACAGTTTAGGCATTTCTAGATCATTTCGTTGAAACTTTAAACCTTTGGCTTTTCTGCTTTGATTTTGTTGGTCTTTGCAGAGCCACAGGTGCAGGAATATCCTTCAGTCGCTTACCATAGAGTAGACTTTTACACCAGAATACTTTGCATCCTGTGTGCACCTTTAGATACAAACAGCATTTCTCCAGAAATACTAACTCGTGAAGCTAGATAAACACAATCTCACAGACATAAACTTACTCATATATATATATTGAATATTTTATATCAACCAAGTCATGAAGATATTATATTAGAAGGGAAGTATACTATTGTGTTCTTTTGCATGTAGATATCACTAATAGGTCCTTACATAAGTGTCTGCTGGCTTGATATTTAGAGAGTCAAGCACATATTAGAATTCACCAAAACAGAAATAGAATGAGTCTTCCAAAATTGTTTTGACTTAAAGGAAGACTTGTAGAGTGCCTACGAGCAAAGGTAATTTAATTTGTAAGAACTGTTTTGGAAAAAGAATTTATATAAAGCACAGGAACCATGAGTCAGGAGTTTTAAAATGCATGCTATTGATTTCTTGTGCGGAAACTCATGGGGATTAAAATTGGAACTGTTACAGTCTTTATTTTCAACATCTTATAGTTGGTTGAAAATGGAGAAAATTAAATGCAGACGATTTAATTCGCCCTGAAAACTGTCATAATAGAAGCTCAGGACAGGAATTGATGTTAGTGGACATGTTCTGTAGTTGTATTTTAAATTTTCTAGCCTGCTTGGTGTTTGGAATTAACTCTGTATAAGTTTGGCTTTTCTGATAAGACATCCCATTGACACCATATTTAATCATAAATTATAATTTTGTATAGTTTAAGTGCATAAAGGTATACATTGTTATCAGTTCTGAGTGTCATGAAATAAAAAGACATGTACGAAATATGCTATTCACTTTCAGAACTAGGTGTGCCCCAAAATTCATTACGTTCTTAAAATTCTTTTCTGGGATAATTTGTTAATTTCATCTCTAATGGTTTAACATTTAGCCTGTTAGCATTTGTACCAGTGGTAAAGCATCAACTACTCAAATTTATCTTCCTTCAAAATAGAAAGGTCAGTATTTGAGTGCATCACCAGTGACTTCACTCACAAAATCCTTGAAGCTGAGATTCTCAGATGACTCTGAACACAGCAGAGTTTGGGAGGAGCCTGTCCCTTTCCAAGTCCATTTCCATGTACTCCTTCCTCTCTAAACCACGGTGGGGTTTCCATGCTTAATGGAATTTCCAAAGTGCCTACGGCCTGTTATAAAGAGCTGAGGGTTCTGAATGTCTCTCCATGCTTCTTTCTGTGTACTTCCACAACTTTTGAAAAAAATTAGAACATTTACTGATTATTCAAAGCATGTAAAGTGGCTAATATATTTTCATGTTTTCCCTAGTGCTCAGCACTGAAGTAGATAGATGCCTTTGGATCAGGTACCTTTCTCCTCCACAAGAATAAAAGTCTCTTCTTTGCTTTATATTTATCAAGAAGTAACATGATATCAGATATCTTACAATGTCAGCTAAGCTCCTGCCATAAATCATAGGTGAATGGTACACAATATGGAAAATCATGTCTTTAGTTATAAGTACTAGTGTGATGGTTAGGCTTTGATATCAACTTGATCTTTTTAATTATTTTAGGTGGGTCTTTGATGTTCATCACAGGAAGGCAGCCCTCTTATCAGGGGGCAGGATGTAGAGAAGCACAGGGAAGCTGGGAATTATCCCTTCCTGGGAGGGCAGTGCATGAAGGATATTCCACAGATGTAGGAAGCAAGACCCCACCCTAAGGTTCTATAAAGGGGAAGGAAATCTCTGTCCCTAAGCCCCCTGCCTCTTTGCCTGCCTGCTTGCTGTTGTGTGTGTGTGGTGCTGGTAATGGGTTTCACTCTCTGCTTGGACCTGTGAAAGGGGACCAGCCTCTTTGGCTATTATGTAACTTCCCCTGGATCGGTAGCTTCAATAAGTCCTTTCCTCCCATAACTGTGCCTGGTTTGGAGGTTCATGCCAGTGGTGTGTGGATGACTACAACAACTAGTAAACTTATTAGGTTTTAACAAACCTGAAAGGGGCATTAATGGTGTTGCATGAACATGTCAGGTTGCTGTAGATCCCACAGTGTCTCTTCGTGGTGGAGCATTTGTTCGGAATGCATGGCATCCCAGGCTTGATGGACAGAACTGTAAAAACTGACACAAATGAATGAAAAATAAGGTTGTGTATGAGCTGTGATAGGGAGTACTTAAGGGCTGTCTAGAGACACTGAAGTGACCTAAAGAACTTACTGGCAGTGCAATGTTACATACCAGACACATTACAACATAAGCCAGCAATAATTACCCCCTTCAAGTATATTTAAATCACACTTTAAGTTGCTTTACTAAAGGGTGATTTTTTTTTTGCCATTTGTCCACGGCTACCCATCCTGTCAGTAATATAAATTCAGTGATTCAAATCATGCTATATTTGTGGTAGTTAAACTATCATGTAATTTTTGCTTTGGTGTGATACTCTGTGTTATTCCTTAAGAGTTCATCAGAAGCTAAAATAATGGTGATTAACCACAATTCACCATTCATCTGTTTTTACTGACAAATAACTTTTATTTTATATTTATTTCTTGTTGAAGGCAGTAACCTAGTATGTATATGCTATTTTAAATCATCCAAGACATGGGATTCGAGATACTATTCCATTGGTCATTAAACCTTAATTTTCATTGTAAATTAAGTTTTTAAAACTCTAGTGTATAACATGGTCTTTAAAGTGGCTGTGCACTGACTATCAGAATGCATTTTATGTGGCTCTGTTCAGACATTCCAAGTACCTCATATGAGAACAGTATAGCCTACAACCATAAACCCATATTTTCCAGTGGGAGAGAGATGAAAAGATATATGCAGTTCAACAAAAATAATATAGCAGTTCCTGTGAAGTGCTGAGAGCTGATAGAAAGCAGAGTGGACACAGTCCCTTTCTTGAGGTAGCTCAGGGACCAGAAGGGAACGGAGTGTGGACAGAACTTCCCAAAGAAAGGAAGTATTTCCTGCCTATAGGAAGGGGGAAGCAAGTGGAAAGAATGCAAAGAGAAATTTGTCCTTGTCTGTGCTTCTGTCTCCCAAGTATGACAAGAGTATCTTGGACAGAGTTAACCAAAAGATGTTTTTAATGAACAGTAGGTATATGGCAAGGTGGGTATTCTTAAGGCCTGTAGGATGGAGAGGACTCATTGAGTTGGGGCATGGGTGAGGTATGGTGAGTGATAGGGATATTTGGTGCAGAGAAGGGGAAATCAAGGAAGCTGTCACTTTTAAGTCTTAGACTCTTCTTTAGGAGTGGGACCATTGACAGAAGTATCTCCATGATGGTGGGAAGAGCCCTGGACTGATCCTGGGGCCAGTGTTTATGTCATTACTGCCTTTCCCATCTGTGCCTCTTTGGGCCAGGAACTTCCTCTTTGAGTCTATGATAGTATCATGACAACTAAAATAATAGCCACCACTGTATAATGATGCTCAGGAAAAGCTTGTTAAATATCATGTTCTGAGAGTCACTAGTGCTAGGTACTTAGCCAAGTCAAAATCATAAAAACAAGTTAGACTCCCATGTTTTGGCATTGACTTTTCTAAGGGAGCATTTGAGCTTAAGGAGTTCCACACCTGTTAGAAGGAGGCAGGGAAATACGGTGAAATCTTGAGCTGGAAGAAGATATCTCCATGAAAGTGTGGAGTTGAAAGAAAAGATTTAGAGGAAGAAAAATTCTTATAGTGTTTATTAATGCTTTTTAATCCTGAATACTATGAATAAATTTAAAGGATCAGTCAGATTAGGGCATACCATAGAAATTTTACCTCTAAATTGATAACTTCTTTTGAGAAATTCCCAGTTAGCTGCAATTACTGTTTCAAGTGGAGTTATGAGAGAAAAATTCACCAAATTGTGTTAAGTTTAGAAATGTACTATCATTAAAATACTTTTCCCTTGAATTCATACCAATATAACTTGCATATTTGATTTGGTCTCTGGTCTCTTCTGTTTTGGGGAGTTCTTTACCAGAATATCAAATAACAGGCACACACATCTGTTAGCCAAAGCCCGCAGGAGCCATTTCCTTCATGTCTGTGTGACTGGTTATTACCTCGTTGTTCATGCACTCTGAGTGATTGTACACACAAATGAGTGATGCCAAAACAGACATTGTCCAGACAGTGCCAAATATAAAGGCTATTCAACTTCTACCCAAAAAAGGGCTGAGCAAAAATAGTGTCTTATTTTCTTCTTATTCTAGTAAACTTCCTTTTATCTATCCATCCATCCAACCATCCACACACACTCAAAATTTTATTAACTATATATCTTTACTAATCATCATGGTAGATATTGTAAACTGATGTTCCAAATGTAATAACATTCATTAAAAAAATCTGTTTTCCATGTATTTATGCATCAAAACATCAGTGAGTACCCAAAACATATACATATTTTAGGATTTAAATTTCTTTTTTAAAAACAGAAATGAACTTTAAGCCTCTTTTACCGTCTATGAAGTATATGTCTGTTGTGGTTCTATGCTTGAATGAATTTTAAATGACTGGTAAAAAATGAAAAAAAAATTTAGAAGCTCAAAGATATTAAATTATAAATTATTATTAAAATTACAATAGAAGATATATGAAAGTATATGTTTTATAAATAAATGATTTTAATATTTTTATTTTTAAAGTCAAATAAACACATTATTATATGTAGGCTGTAACAAGAAAAATAATAATATTCCAAAAGCATGTTTTGGGAAGATTAATTTTGTCATTTTTTTTAATATATATTTATTGTCCATAATGAGTTACATTATTTAGTGGGCAAACCATGCGTTGTTATCCCGAATTCCCCAATTCCCCCCCTCCCCATCCCTGATCAGTTGTATATCCTCCTCCGTGGGCTGTCTGTATTAGTCCTTGTGGCAAGGGATCCTGTATATCTTAGTACTCATCCCGGTCTTACTTTTGTGGGGATAAACCTGCATAACATATTAACATAAGTAAGTGTAATCAGATTACCCAGTGCAAAAATATAGGAGAACCTGTACAAATTGAAAGGAACAATTTAAAAACTATTTAAGAATGATAGTTTCTATTGATCTGTTACAAAATGTCTATGTCTTTTAGAGGAGACACATATACTTGCCAATGTTCTGAAAACAGAACTATGAATTTTTCCTGGAAAGAAGTTTTCATGTGGCATTAGACAAGGTTCTATGCAAATTTTCTTTAAACATTTTCTAAAATAAATTTATACCTTAAAAAAAAAGAGATGCCAGAGAGGCTCCTCCAAGGATTAATACCTGAACAGCTGTTGCACTGAGATAGCTGAACCCTGTGAAGGGAAGAAGGAATTCAGAGATGTGTCAGCCCCCTGCACACTGCACAGAATGGTAAACTGACAATACGGTATCCAGGGAGCCCCTGGTGCAAACACTCAGGGCCAAGTTTACAGAGCCAGCGTCTGAGCAGACTTGGTTCATCGTTGTGAAACACTTTGGAAATTGCTCTCTATCAACGTTAATTAGGCTATGAAATTAAAGTCTGTTTATATCCAGCTGAATAATATGCCAGCAATATAGAGCACATATGTATTTGGCCCTTGACAGGAGTTTAATTTTCTGCAGTCAGTTTCTAGGAAGAGCTTGAAAGGAATGCACACATTGATCTCTGTTTTCTATTGACAGCTGCCAAGGCCAACCGAAACCATCTGTCTTGTTATTATTTCCTTTTCCTGGATTTCCTGGAAATTCCTTGTATGGAAGAGCAGTGGCCTAGGACTATGAAGAGCTGACTATAATTGCACCACCTGCCCTTAGTAATGGCTCATCTATCCAAAACCTTTATTGCAAATATTTTAAAATCAATTGGCATCGTGCTATTTCACACTCAATGCATTATCCTGGAATATCCTGGGGATATTTTTGTATACACAGGTGCTGAGGAGAGAAAACTGGATGGGGAGGCAGTGTGGAGGGAATTCATGAAATAACTCTATTCAGTCATTTAGGATGTCTTCACATCTCTGTGGCAACTGATGACAGGTACAGCTATCAATGACCTTTTAACATCTGTATTTGACTCCATAGGTTACCCTTTTTACTGACATGTAGAAAAATCTGAGAGACCACTTTAAACAAATGAAAACAAGGTTGTTTAAGAGAATTTAAACAGTTTACTGGCAGGATACATGGGACTTCTAGTTAGCTAAATTATGCAAACCAATTTCTTTGAAATGCAGTTGGGGAGCTGGGTCTCAGGTCCTAGTTTTAGAATAGATTTTCTTTATTAGATAAAAGCTCTTTATCCAAAAGAGTTAGATGATGTTAGAAGTAAACATGCTATTCTTACTAAGTATCACATCCAAGCAATGTTGATGGGAAGAACTGGATTTTATTTCATTGGCAATTTAGAAATTACTTTGATGATTTTGAAAATAAATGATTTTAATTATACTTAACTAACCATGATTGGGTTCCTGAAAACATGACAGGAAATGTAGTGAACACAGTATAATAATTCAAATAGATTTTTAACAAAATATCTAAAAGCATTCAAGTGTCTTGAATGTTCAACTTCATCTGATCATCAGGTTTTTTTGTTTCCATAGAAGTTAGGTCAACTGCACTTCAAAATCTCTCCTAAGAGAAGAAATCAGAGTAAAATCTGCTACCCTTTCCTTTTTATCACCCTTTTCTCTTTGGCTAAGTTTTAGATTTCATTCAACCAGCAAATCACAATTGTATTCTGTCTGTGTGTAGTGCTGGGTATTGAACCTGTGGCCTGTTGACTGCTAAGCATGTGCTCTGCTACTGAGCTGTATCTCTCATCTTTAATAGCCCTTTAATGGTAGGGTCATACAGGATGATGAGAAATACAATTCAGGTTCTTAAACAACTATGCGTTCCTATTTCCCTCCATTTTATATCTTCCTTCATCCTCATTTCCTTCCTTCTTCCTTAATGTCTTTCTCCTATTCTGAACTTTTCAGTCTATGTTGCTATCTTCTTCTCTTTTTTCATTTTTTATTATTATCCATAATTAGATACACTTACTAAGGGAATAATGTGTTGATGTCTCCAATTCCCCTATTTCCCTCTTCCCTGTCCCCTGTCAGTTGGATATCCTCCTCCGTGGGCAGTCTGGATCAGTCCATGGGGTAGGGCTTTGTGAATAGCCTAGGAGTCAACCCGGTTCCACCCCCCTTTGCATGCTGTTACTGAGGTGGGCAATGTCTCTGGATATTCTCCCCCACCATGTCTCTGTGGTCAAGGATAACTTTGCCAACTGTAGCACCATGCTCTTCTTAATCTGTTTTACCCAAGTTGAGGCAAAGTGGGTATTCTATATAAATTTGTATAACTTGCTTTCAAACATTTTCAATAGAGAGTAAATAGCCATCTTGTGGCATTTATATTACGATACACTTAATAGATCTATTGAAAATACTTTTATATGAAGAATAAAACAAATTTTGGAACTATAGCTAGCCCATACTCAGACTTAAAATATATAAGATTATCTTATTGGAGATTTAAAAGGTTTTCATACTTTATTTTCCTCTACCGGAATTTGGGTATAGGGCAAAATTTTTTGCAAGATATACCTGAGACTATATGATGTAAATATAAAAACTATTTTGATTTATATTTATTCATTTTCAGACTATGAATTCCCCAAGTATATGCTGTGTTCATATATCCCCAATGTCCAGGAAATGGCCAAAAGGCATCTCCATATTGTAGATAGGTGTATCTATGGTAAGTGTGGTGCTTTGATCCAGGTGTCCCACGTAAACTCTTGTGTCCTGAATGTGCCCCTGCCGGTGGCAATTTGGGAATGGGAGCCTCCTGTGTATTGTGGGCGGTGGGTTTATGGGTGTTCTAGCCAGCTTCCCCTTGTCAGTGTTTGCCCACTCTCCTGCTGCCTTTATCCCCTGATGTTGGCTAGGAGGTGATATCTAGCCTCTGCTCATACCACACTTTCCCCTGCCATCATGGATCTTCTTTTCAAGTCTGTAAGCCAAAATAAACCCTTTCTCCCTGTAAGCAGCTTTTGATCAGGTGCTTTGTGTCAGCACATGAAGCTAACTGTATCAATAAGCAAATGAGAATATAAACCAGAATCAAAACAGAAAGGGTGGTGAGGAATACCAGTACATATACAGAAAAGCAGCCAGCCTGCTGAAATCCCAGAGTAGAGGCCTAGGAAGTGTAGTGGAAGGAAGCACCCTGTACCTAACTTGTTCCAGAGGCTTTTTGGTGGAGCTGATCCATGGACTGAATATGAGTTCAGGGGATCACAAGCAGCTGGGAGACATCTCACATTTCAGGGGTGCACAGTGTATAAATGGTTCAGAATATTTCTGAGAAGTGAAGATATTCATAAGACACAAGTCTGGGGCACATGCAAACAAGAGGTATGTACGTCTCTGGAAGGGTATCTAGTCTGGGAGGCTTCTATTTCCTGGTAAGGACTGTTTCTTTGGCAATTGGAAGGATGTCTTGCACAGCTATCCGTGAAATTCTAAGAGGCAAGTCAGGGTGGCATTGTAGAAAGATACCTCTGAAATATCATGTAAAATAAGTTAGTCTATAGACTCGAGGGTTTGTGACGGGTATTTTATGAAGAGTAAGAGATTTCACTGAAACGAGGAGAAGTAAACTAGAATTTTAGAAAGCAGGCATTCAAAAATATCACTAACATAGAATACTGAAATCTCTACAGAGATCTGTCATTACTAGAAGAAATGTTTCATGGAAATTTCAAATGGTCTTGAAATAGCAAGGTATCATTAAGTCTTGGCTAGTGAACACTCAGATTAAGCCCTTCATTATCAATTGTTCATATCAAATCAGAGAGAAATAATAATGACAGAGAGAAACTTAATCCAAAATGCTAAGTGCTAAATTATATTACATTAAGGCCAGAATGAAAAAAAAAACAATTTAAGAATAGTAACATAATTCTCAGACAAGGGACAAATTGGATGCAATTTGTTGCAAATAAACACTATTATGGAATCACTATAGTGCTCAAAAAGTTAACACAATGCAAGACATAAAAGCCAATGAAGGGAATTCAAGTTGGCATAGCTTTAAATTTTAGGAGAGAAATATACTTAAGGAGAATTATTATTCTATAACTAAACGTACACAAAGATGACCTTAATATTAGTGCTAAACATGCTTTGATGTTACAAATGGTCAACCCATCAATATTTGATCATTTAAAGGCTGGTGTCTTTCCCAATGGGTCTTTGAGCCACGAAATAACTTTTAAAATATGAAATAACTTTTAAAAATACTCACAGGGAAGAAGAACATGTCTAACATGCATGAGAAGGCCTTTGGGGGTTGGTTAGCCTCTGCTTTTTCAGTAACTGTGTGCTGATTTTACTTTTGGTATTGCTGTTGTTGGAAAGTAGCAGATTAGATTAACGTGGTTTGGCTGGGTTTCATATTACACATGAACACAGAAGTGGTCTTTAAGGACCCTGGCCTTACTATTATAGATTTTTAACTGTGTGACTCTAATGTCCCTTAATTGATTTTCATGTATTTTGCTTGAGGTATACTATTTATCACAATTATTTGTATATGCTAATAAAACTCTTGTGTTATCAATGTGCGTGCTTACTTTTTCTCTTATTTTCTTATCTTTTTACTCTCATACAGTGAAATCAGTGAATAAAATGTTTTGTTTCTTCCATGTTAGAAACACTTGTCCAAACAAATAATTTGGTTGCTAATTATTTAAACCAATTATTTGGTATATTTAAGCATATATTTTGTGATGTGCTATTAGTTTTGTTATTGTGTACAAGCATTATAACCTCACAGAAATACAACTATGGTTTATAATGGAAAAGAAAAGCAGACTGAATGAAGAGATATCACACTGTTCCCTGTGTGTAAGGACGTGTCACAGGCCTGGGATGTCATACCAGCAAAAAGTACAGACTGGCTTCGGAAGTAATTCACTTTCAGGAGACACTGAACTCTTTTTCCTAGCCTGGGTATATTTTTAAAAGCAGTGAAGATGCTCTCTCTCCATTTGGGATGATTTAGGAGTTCACTTACTCAGAAGTAAGGGTGGTTAGGATGACTTCATGAAATTCATATTCCAGCTCAGCTTTTTGTCAGACTAGTGAACAACTTTCAAAGATGAAATGCAAAAAGCTCACTTGGCTTTGTCGATTTAGACACTAACGAAAGAAGCTAAGCTGAAGTAGGTTTATTTGTGTCTGGCTGCTAGAACTTATAATAGGCTATGTAGGTGGACGAGACTTCATAATCTAACATCTCAGGAGAGACTGATTCAGAAACACTCACTTTGACTCAAGCTTGTGATACGCTAATGGCAGGAATTTGAAAGCTGAGCTAGAGAAATACGAGTACTAAAATCCTGACATTAACCTGATTCTTAGAGTCAGAATCAGGTGCTGCTTACTCTATGGTAGGTATTGGATAGAGTGGTTACTAGCTTAAAAGACCCACAGTGGCATTTTGTTCATTTGACTAACAGCCCACTAATGTCTTCGTGATGGAGAATGTGAGGTCTTCTAATAGCACCAGATATTAATAAAAAGGAGTTCGTTGCAGCACAGTCACCATTTCATTCAAATAAAACGACTTTCTGCAGGTTGAAAAAGTAGAGAACTTACCTGCTTTCCTTCTCCCGAGCATTCTAAGTGCATTGCTCTATGTGAATTTCACAACAATGCTAATTTGCTCTCATCACATGAAGGACAGGTTTTAGTGATCGTACAAGTCTAGCTGATGTCAATAAATATAAAAAGGAATCACATCAACATATGCTGAACACTGGGAGTTTAGTTTCAGGGAACACCGTCACTCATGACGGGAGAGCCTAGAGCAGATACACCTCCTCCCCTGTGCATCCGAGCAAGCATGTATTTCTGTTTGAAAAGATCTGTTTGGGGTGAGTGTGAACCATTGTTTTGTATCTTTCTTCTGACGTAAAGTATCTTAGATGCTTAGAGAAAATGGTTATAATTATACTATAATTTTACATACATATATGTATATAAATGTACTGAAAGAATCCATGTAGATACTACATTTGTGAATATTAAATATTTAAACTGCACACCATGACAAATTCCAAAGTTTCAATAATGCACCAAATATTCAACACATTATAGAAAGACAATCATCTTTCTGTGATGTGACTCGGAACCCATGCTGACTTCCAAGGCCTCAACTAACACCTGGGTATCAGAGCCCAGAAGGCCCTGCTGTATCACCCTCCCCTCTGTCCAGTGGTTCACCCCAAGGGTCCTCATGTTCCAGGTGGTAGTACCAGTGGATGGACAGAATCCTTTCACTCGGAAAAAGCTATGAAATTGTCAACTGTTATTGTGCTGAACTTTCTACAAATGAATGCAATTTAATGAAACAAAAGATATAATGGAAGGAATTGCACATTTTATAATTAAACACTTATATCTTTCATTTACATACTTATAAGAAAAATAATTTAAAATTCATTTCAGTCCTGGTCCACATTTAAAAGTTACCAGATCTATAGAGTCCTTGTTTCATGTGCTTTACACTAAGGGTTATTAAATTGGTTGTTAAATCGGTTATTCCATTTTCACAGCACATTCTATCTTTTCAAAGGCTGAGTGTATCATATTTCTTTTTTATGACTTACAGTAGAAGTGATTAAAAACAACCATGGAAAAAATCTAAACCATAATGCCTGTTAAATAATACTGTTTTAAAGTCTATATACAAAGAAGATCTGATCAAGAAAGAAATAAACACTTTTAAGAAAAGTTTGGAAGAGACATTAAATTTACAATAACAGCCATGCCTAAGAAGGGCACTGTGGGATAGACAGATAGAAAAATATTGATCAATGGATGGATGGATGATCATAATATAAAACTTCATGATTATTTGAGAATCATAGGTCATTATTAATGTAATATATAATTGGTTCTATAGATACTTCCTTCTAAGCTCCTGAAATAAAAAATAGTCTTTTGTATTTCAATATTAACCTGATATATATATATATATTATTTTTCAAGATGAGTATCCCTGGAGGACTTTTTAATTTTATTTTTAAAGAGGTGGCTTGGGGTCAGGGGGAAGACAATCACCATGAGGACAGGGAGTTCCAGAAGGAAATCCAATTTTCTTTTTTTTAAAATATATATTTATTGTCCATAATGAGTTACATTATTTAGTGGGCAAACCATGCGTTGTTATCCCGAATTCCCCAATTCCCCCCCTCCCCATCCCTGATCAATTGTATATCCTCCTCTGTATGCTAAATAAGAGGTGGAGACTTAATTGTGTCAGAAACCTCCAGATTGAGATGTGGCTAATGGATATACTTTCTCCAGTTTCCTGCCTATTTAAGAATGTGTTATTTTTAAATAGACTATATCACACTATAATCCCAGCACTCTGGAGGCTGAGACAGGATAAGAACTGAGTTAGAATCCCGCCTAGGCTGTATAATGGATTCCAGGCTAGAGGTATGTATCAAGATCAAGGAGGGAGAGAAGAAGGGATGGGGAAAGAGAGAAAGAGAGAAATAGAGCTCATAATCTCTCTAAAATCGAGTTCCAATAAAGTTGTGCAATTAGTCATTTTAATATTATTTATTATCTCCATTGCCATGTATTTGCATGCATGGACACACACACACACACACATACACATATACACACACTGTCTCACTCACACACATACACATACACATGCACATACACACTTTCTCACACACACAGACACACAGACACACATACACATACACACACACACTCTCACACACACTCTCTCTCTCTCTCTCTCTCTCTCTCACACACACACACACACACACACACAGAGGACTCTTCCTGTTTCCCACTGTCTTCCCTGATTCTTAGGCCTCTCAGTAAAGCTCAGATAAGCTGCAGTCTATTCTTCCACAGCCACTCAGGGGAGCAGTTACGTGAGACCCAGCAGGCTCCTCAGAAGGCCATTTGGGGCAGACGCTGGGGTTTTGCTTTGATCTAATTAAATTCCCATTAACTTGGACAGGCTAACCATGTTTTCTCCCGTTATAATCAATCCCAGCCCAGTAGCTCTAATAATTATCACATATTGCTGAGTTTTTCTTCATAACCTCTTCCTAACTGCAGCTCTCCATCTGCACTTTAATATAATCTTTCCTCCACGTGAAAAAAATCAAAGCCTACAATCACACTGCTGACACATTTGCTGACTGCTAAGGCCCTGATTTCTGGAGCTCACCTTAGTGACACGATGTGGAGAAGTTCAGCAGAAGTGCTTAGGGTTAGCTAGTTATTTTTGCCATATTCGGGTGTGTTCACGTGTGAGGGTGACATACTGGCATATGTTCTAAATGCCTGTGCCACCAGGAAGACTCAGTGATGAGGAAGGGTTTAGTGAATAAGGACTTCAAATTGCTGACCCATGGGAAGAAAGGAGAGAGGATTGCAGGAAGGAAAGAGAGAAGGGTTTTGGGAAAGAAAGGGATAGATGTGGCATTGTGAAAAGAATGCATTCACTCAGCAAGTTCCAACATCAGAAGGAGAGGGATAGTGAGGAGGCCACCAGGAACTGCTCAAATAGAAGGATTAACACTGGGGAACGCTGTGATATGGTTGTCATTCAAAATTACAGTATGACGGACCAAGCGTGGAGAATAGACCAGTGAGGGCAAACTTAAAAAAACCTGCAAAACACTCAGTTATCCTGATGAGATGTGAGGAGAGGAGGGAAGATATGGATGCTGGAGGGGCAAGGTTCAGACATGGAAGAAGATTTACATGCTGAGGATGGGGCCCAAAGCACAGGTTTATCCCCATGTTCCACAGGGATTCCACTGGGAGAGCTAAACGAATAGGGACATCAAATGATTCAGATTGGTCCAGGCTTTGAGGTAGCCATGGGATAATCAGGAAAGACAGCTGGTTGGCAGATGTACACTTAATGTGGAGATAAGGATGCAAATAAGAGTTACAGTTTCATAAATCACATTAATGAATGGAACCACCAGGGTCTAAAAAATTGAATTACATCATCTAGGAAGATTTGATTAGCAGATACACTTATTAATAATTTAAGCACATAAATTAGAGTTTAGACAAAATGGCTTTAATGCTTTCTATGAGCTACCTGTCTTAATTTGCAATAGATTGCAGACAAGTAGCAGATTTTTTTGAAGAAATATCTTCAAAAATACTTAATTTCATTTACAAATTTAGCAGAATATTTGGAAGAATGTACTGAGTTAGGAAGGGCTGGATCCTTTTGCCCAGTACTCCTTAAGATGCAGAAACATTGACACTAATTATATTATAATCCATATCACAATCAGCCTGGTCTCATAGGTTGTAAAAATACTCATATCAACTGTGAATCATTAAGAGAATGAAGGCCACATTTCAGATGAGCTTCTGTGAATCTGCAGTAGGTATAAAACTCTAATGAAATTTCTGTCTTTGAATAAGTCCAATTCACAGATATTGTCATCATATACTTGTAATTATATTTTCTGACATATTTAGATATTATATGGAAAATTATGGTTAGAACTTCATATTATTGAAGGTAATTGGTGTGCATGCACATATATGGATTTCTCAGCAACATAAAGGTCTATTTTGCTCCAAGCATTCAAAGGACTAGGGCACATTAATGATAATGGGTGAGTGATATTAAATGAAGATGAAAGGTCTAATATGGTCACTGCAGAGTTTTGGTGTGGTTATATATAAAGAGCAGACGAGTGAACAGAATAACATTGGGAAATTATTACAGTGACATACTATGGTACCGTTGCCCCTAGTTATGCCAGACGTCCAGTTTTTTCCTTGGCTACACTCACCAACGCTGCTTTGTTCTCAGTCCTGGATGGTGGCCACAGCACCCACTTTGACCTTTATCTCAATATGTTCACTAAGCACTTGGGTGTCGTAGGAGGCGGCCTGTGCAGGGAATGAGTGGGAGGAATGGGAGAGAGTTAGCCCAGGTGAGGGGTTTACCTGTTGGTTGGTCCTGTCCTTCCTGTATCCGCAGCCAGACCCTTGACTTTCCAAAGGAGAACCTGCTCTACTTTCATCTTTTGGGTCTTAGTTGTGGGAATAACCAAGATTCCCCAAGTCCATGGCTTGGACATTCTTCTTTATAGCATTCCGACTTGTGATCTCTTCCTCTGTTGATACCTACGATCTCCAGGCTATGTTTTCACAATTTGAGTGACATGTGCATCCTGCCACATCCTGATCAATGAATGCACCGTTCTCAACACTTCCAGGAGTTATTCTTTGTTTCTATAGGCTCTGAACCGTCAACATAAGATGATTTATGCCAGTGCAGGAGAGCCATTCTGTTCTTCAGCATCTCAGCAGAGTGATCTCTTCTCAATTCATTATCAATGGATCAATGTAGCTTTCAAATGGGTCACTTAGGATCTTTAGGTCACCTCTGCAGGTTTGTTTTCTATATCTAGTAAAGAAGTGAGTGAAGTCTTCATGGAATGACCAAAGGAGCAGCTGTTCTTGAACTTATAAATTGTTTCCCATTATCACACAGGAAATTGCTGTTTCCATGGTGATTTGAAGCATGTTGTTTCCCTATTTCCACCTCCTGTCTGGGTTGCTGAAGTCACAAACTCTAATGGAGTAATTAGGGCATCTGCTGCATATCTCTGTAGAAATCTAGTTTCACTTATACATACATACACACATACATACATGTATGCATCCATATATATATATACACACATACATACATATATATTTATATTTATATCTGACATGAATGGACTTGTTTCCCCATGTCTAGACCATGGTCCACCCTTCCCTCTTCAGAATTCCTCATGACTCCTCCTCCATGGGAGCAACAGGAGTGTGAGTCTCCTGACTGTTACCTGATGCCCTCAAGGGTCAGCACCATCCATGTGCTGAGGGCAAAGAGGTCAGGAGGTCACCCCTGGTGATTAAAGGATTTCAGTAAGATTTTCATGTAAAATTTGTCTAAAGAAATGAAACTGAATCATCGTCTACAATTTTTATCACTTGCTGAGGAGTAAGACAAAACAAAATAAAACCAAAAGCCTCTCAAATAATGTCTTCTTTAATGTAAATCAGTATATGTGGAAAACAACTACAAATATGATCCTATAGCCGTCAGCTATTGGGTCCCTGTACTTACTCAGCAAGATTTACTGAATTAGGAAGTGGGGTATGATAATAGCCAATTATGTATTTGTATGTATGTACATAATACATTTCCAAAAGATATATATATATATGCATATATGATATGCATGCATATATGTTGCTCATGTAGTAATTAAGTCAA
The DNA here is from genome assembly GCA_004024765.1 of Zapus hudsonius. Taxonomy (NCBI): domain Eukaryota; kingdom Metazoa; phylum Chordata; class Mammalia; order Rodentia; family Dipodidae; genus Zapus; species Zapus hudsonius. The sequence goes on from PVHP010004847.1 coordinate 50,331, forward strand.
TGAAGAGAACATGTAATCAAGTAAATAAACCATTGGATACAGCTTCTGGCAACCTATATGTGTAATTAAACTCAAAATTGGGTTCTGAGAGTTCAGATCCTCATAATCTGTGTTAATGACAGGTGGCCATGAGTGGGGAGGCCACAGTAATCCCAGCATTCAGAAGTCAGTGACAGGCTGTGCCTGGAGCAAACTGCCCACCCACACTAACTGGACCAGTGTCACTGGGTTCTAGTTTGAGGTGGTGCCTCAGCAAGTAAGGTGTAGAGCAATGAAAGAAGACATCTGATGTCACTCCTGGACTCCATGTGTACTTGCACACATGTGCCCACATGTATTCAACCCCCCCCACACACACAGGCAAATAAAGAGGACTGGGAGAGGAACCACTGTGTAGGGAATGCTGAGGAGGGGACATGTTCCTGACATGTGAGGGACAGTTGCACACTTGTGTCCTAATCATTGTGTGGGAACATATGATAAGGTTTCAGTCATTAGACCCAACCTCATCCTACAGGAACATAGATTCAAACACACAAACTAGAACTGGGGACATGACAAACATGGGAAAGATTCACTCAGAACACGAAGCTTTAAAAAACCCATCTCCAGTGGGTGTGGCATGTCAGCAAGGTAATTAAGGTTCTGAAGATGGAACATTCAAGGCAGGTGAAAACAACTGTGATCCAAGCTGGGCTCTTCCTGTCTCCAGGGCTGTGCACCTCAGCCTCTGCCAAGGGATGCCCAGGCAACTCTCACTGCCTTTGCGTCGACATCAGAAAGGCACATGAGTTAGAAATGAACATCTTTTGGTTCCAGAGACACTTCTTATTTCTGTGTCATGGAATGAAAGGAAATGTCTGTTTTATCACTTCCATATGACACATCAGGAAACTGAAATTAAGCTGAGTAAAATAGTTTCCTGAGACTTGAAAAAACTGATAATCGATAGGGTATCCAATGTATGGAAACTTGAATGGCAGTGGGGTTGAGGTATAAAAGGATTATAGACTGGAGATCATGACTGTATGACTTTCCAGACGTTCAGACTCTTGAAAAGCATTAGCTCATTTGATAATTTCAGAAACTAAGAAATAATGACTGTTTTATCACTTTCCTTTGACATAGCAGGAAACTGAAATTAAACAGAATAAACATGTTTTCTTAAGACTTGAAAAGATGAAAACTTACATGAGTATCAAATGCATGCAAAAAATGAATGAGCAGAGACGCCTTAGTAAAAAGTAAAATAATTAGATGGTTTAGGGGAGAAAACATGGAAGAGGGGAGAAAGAAAGAAAGCACATAGTTAAAAGAATCACACCTATCAGGAAAAGGTGGAGAATGACCAGCTCCTGAAGGCTTCAAACCAAGGCATGGGAGGATGTGTGGAGGACCTCCAGGGACACAGTGATCTCCCATAGCAAAGCAGGAACAGGGGAGAAACTTACAGCTTACATATGTAGGAAGGAGGCACACGAAGATCAAGCATCCATAGTAACCTTTTAAAGTGCCAATTTCTTTCCCTAGTGCTTTGTGGATGCACAAGCCATCTTTTACATTTTATTTAATCTTAATTTTTTCCTTTACATTTTAGAGCAGAGATTATTCACCATCAAGAGCATAGTATGAAATGGTAAAGGAATCTGATCTTGTGGCTTCTCTCTGGATAAGGGATAGGAAGTTTCCAGGAGTTTTGGAGAGAGGAGGGACAAGAGAAGAAAGAGAAGGAATTCAGAAGTCTTTCTGGAGCCAGTCATCATGTCTACCAAGGGTGCAGAAGTCCCTGTTTGGCATTTGAAACCATCCATCCAAAATCTCACTTGAGGGGCAGAGAGGACACAGTGAACCATGGTTGTTTGGAGTCCACGGGCCTTTCTGAGCTGTGGATGGTTTGATGGACAAGAAAGGAGAAAGGAGAGCCCTCCAGGGGAAGGAGATGGCCATGACTTTGCTCAGTATAGAAATTTGTCCACACCTGGAAGCCACTAGATCCAAATTGGAAACAGGTCGTCACTCATCAGTGCAGGTGTCTGTTGTGAATTACACAGGAGAACACACTCAGCTACTCATTCACAGTAGTGGGGAAAGTAATGTAATAATGATAATAATAGTAACCCCAAGTTTGGAATTGATTTGGGAATGAGGTGGTGATTGGATATGGAGTTCACCTTCCTAATTAGTCCAAGAATTCTCGGTTCTGTGGGTTGCCCTTAGTAAGAATGGGAAATACTACTAAGATTAGCAAATTATTCAGAAAGAACAAAGCATGGTGTACAGAGCTGTAGCTCTGAAACACAGGTGCACAGGAGTCCAGGTCCACACGTTTAACTAGGCCACTGGCAGTGCTGCAGTAACCAGGACCTCTTACTAGAAGACAGACAAGAGATTCTCTTGGATCAAGAGAAAGGGTTGCTTCAGGAATTTGCGTGTCATCCTTGCGCAGGAGCCATGCTAATCTTCTCTGTATCGCTCCAATTTTAGTATATGCGCTGCCAAAGTGAGAATGGGTTGAATGACTTGTTTTTGCAATTATTAGGAATTAGAGACTGGCATGGAAACTGGAAGGTAATAGATGCTCAGATAATGATTGATGAAGAGAAGCCTGAAACACTGCTTTAGCTAATTAGTCAACTTCATACTGAATAGCTTAAAATACTTCAAATGGATCACTTAAGGGAAAGTCTGAATTGAAACCATAAAGTGAACTTTGCAACCCAGTTCTTAAATTTGTACAAATTTAAGATCTTAAATTTGTACAAAGTATGGATGTTTATTTTATTTTTAAACAATCAGGCAATCAAAGCTTGAAATTGTTGCTAAAAAAGATATTTTATGAAAAATTATACTGTTTTGAAATTTTATTAAGAAATGAAGGAAATTAATTAGCATAAGAATGGTAAGTAATCATTGAGGTTAGTTTATTAATTTCTTAGCTTGCTCCTTCCATGACAAAATAATCACTTTCTTATTTCCCTAATAATGTCACGATTCAGCTATGTGGTTTTAATCCATGGTGTTCAAGCTGCTCTGTGTTATTTTTGAGCTTACTTACCCTGAGTATGATTTATTACAACCCTGAGGTAGGGTCTCTCAAGATGTTTCACACTTTTCTTTTGTTGTAGTTCATGTTTCTGATGAGGAAACTGATCACAACCCATCACACTGGAATTACCAAAGGGAAACATATCAAACTGTGAATACAAAACACTTCAGGGGCCAAATTGTTTCTGCAAACACAGGGGGCGTATACTGTTGACCTTAGTTAGGTACAAGGGCGGTAGGATGAGGTTAACATTGCACTTCCACTTACAAAGCACAAGGGAGCTTGCTTTCTATACCTCCCACCACAGAAGAACGCATGTTTGCCCTCGTGTCATTCATGCCTTTCCCCAGGTCTGTGCACATGTGACTGAGAGAGGGGCACCTCACGGGGTACATCCTTGTTCTCTGCGTGGTGGTCTCTCCTTGTATGTAATGTTTTACCTTCTTCTGGATATGTCTCTGACCATGTCTTACTGTCGCTGGCCCTCTCCTCACCTCATCCCCGTGTTTCTACTTCTTTCTGCTCTCAATTACCTGTCCTTTGTCTAACATCCACATATAAACAAATACCAAGGAGTCATTTTTGCCTTCTGTCTCTAATCTGTATATGTACAAACATGTGTCCACATTGCTAGCTTTTCTGTTATAAGTCAGATACCATTGAAACAAAGCATGAGGTCAGAATCCATGCTTTCTGCCTTTCCATGCACTATTTTAAAGAAAATATATAACATAAATATAAAATAATCTAGAAATTCAAAACTGTTGCATTCAGTTTGTTTGAATGTAATTAGCCTTGAATTTTAAGTGGTATTGCTACTGTTGCTTCAATGCAAGGCATTGATATGTTCATAATATCAGTGGGGTTTTTGTTTTATACACACAAATAGAAATCCTCTCAAGCCAAACAAAATTCAAAATACTCTGATGCTAAGCCCATCTGTTTGACTCTGATGGACTAAAACATATCATTAAGAAGATACTTGAAACAACAAATTCTTACCCATTTCAATTACTTTCTCTTATTATACATGTGCTGTTCTTCATTTGAGTCAACTTTACAGTAAAAATTAAAAGAAAATTAAACTTGAATGACCTATTCTTAATTTACTTGAAATCTGATTTTCATTTCATTAAAAATCATTTGGTATACCCACTTGTATGCTTTGCATAATTAAAACAATTTATTGGGAGCTAGAATCTGTGAATGTCTATAATTTGGTCAGGTCCCTGTCATATCATTATCTTTTCAGAGCATTTTTTTTCCGATGTATGTCTCAGGTCACCATTTGCTTTAGCTTGCTGTCCATGATGAAGGGTATACAGTTTATTTATTTTATCTCTAGGGATAGCATCAATTTGTCTTTCCAAAACCTGTCATCCAAGAGATTTAGTAAACATCCTCACTGACTACATTCCATGTCTTAGTCTAAGGGAATGGACCTGCAAGCAACAAGGCTTCATTCTCAGCTGGCACCCATACCTGTCCCAGCACCCAACTCCAAACTGGGTATGGAGGGGCTCACCATGAGCAAACAGTGCTCGCCTCTCTCAGGGCTCTTGCAGGTATTTCTTCTGTCCTGGAGCCTTTGATTTTTTACAATGAGCAAAGGGGAAAGCCCAGCTAAAAAGAGTAGCTATTTTTAAGATAGAGGACAATGTGACCTAGAAAAAGAGGAAGCTCAAACAATTAGTGATTAAACCCTAAATATGTGTTTTGCCATAGGTATTTTAGGTTCCTCAAATATTAATATAGGTTTAAAAATATTCTCTAAATATGTCATTTCTTTTAAAATCCCCCATGTCTAAGGTAGTATTTATTACTTTAAATCTTGGTGCATCAAACAGGCTTAAATAAATTGAGATGACATTCCAAGACCATCTAGTGAAACCGGAATTTATTTTTATTTATGATGAATATAATGAGTTGGTGGGTAGGAATCTTATTTACTGAATGATTTCTGAGAAGCGAAAAAAGCTCAATTCAATTTTCACTTCATCCGCAAATACTGTGCAGACACAAACACACATTTTGCTTACAGTCCTAATGAAGAACCTAATGAGTAAATGTTATATAAGATGCTTTCCAAGTTTATGTGCTAAGTGAAAACAATTCAATAATCCAAATGAAAGGACATTTCACATGGTATTACTAATAGAACTGAACAGTGTTGACCTAGTCATGCTATCCTGACGCTGCCCTTGGATAAATTTATCGTAGGGAACAAGTGAAGCCGGATGGACTAGCTTTATTCAGAATGGACTCAGGTGACAGCAGTGAGTATTTATGGTGTGTTGAACATTTGTAGTGGAAGGAGAATCTCCAGTTGCAATTAACTCCGCAGAGTCGACAAAGGAAGAAAGCTGAGAGCTTTCAGTGTCTCTGTGGCTGAGCTCTATGGGATGAGGACTCTGGGAAATTCCAATTCTGGCAGCACATGTCTTTCCATTCACTTGTAACTGTCCTTCAGGGAGGGGACAGATATATTTCTTAGACATATATCTTACTAGCCTGCATGTGCAAGTGGAAGGAGATGTGCTCATGTGTATGTGTATGTACATTTCTGTCTGTACACTTATCATCTGATAATTTTGAAATAAATAATAAGCTGAATGGTGTTTCATGACCTAGCTTTGACTCTGTCTCCTCCTCACTTGCCCATGTTCGATATTGCCACATAGTTGAAGGGAGACGATGGACCATGCAGGCTACAGGAGCCAGCAGGAAATAGAATGGGTCTCAGCTCAAACTAAGACTGAATTACCAAGATTATGAAATCAATTTTCTATGTATACTTCAAAGCAAGGAGTGACATGCTTAGGATAGGGTGACATCAGGCTGGATATCTGATGGTCACATCTTTATACAATGTTATTCAATGTTGATACTTTAATTCAATGACAATATAGCCCATGATTTACTAATAGAGCATGCACCCTGCAGAGGTCACTGTATCCATGGTCACATCAGTTGTAGAAATAGTACCTATCTCAAATATATTCTGGCACTTTCTGTTACTCATAAAAAATAACATTTGCTTGTCTCAGACAAGGAGAAACAAGCCTTCAAAATTATTTGGGGCTGAAGATATGGCTTAGCAGTTAAGTCATTTGCCTCCAAAGTAGAAGGACTTGAGTTTGATTCCCCAGTATCAACATAAAGCCAGATGCACAGGGTGGTTCATGTGTCCAGTTTGTTTGCAGTGGCTGGAGGCATGGCACATCTATTCTCTCTCTGTGTATGCCTCTTTCACTCTCTCTCAAATAAATAAAATTAATTATATATATTTGAGATAGTATAGCCCAGACTGTCCTGAAACTCATTATGTGAATCTTCTATAAAATTCCCATGTCTCTACTTCCTGGATTCTAGGATTATAAACAAATAACAAAAATTACCCAAGCAGGCAAAAATATTTTTGAGGGCCATTTAATGTGAAAACATTACCATCCAGGAGTTTTTAAATGTAAGAAGAATATAGCTTCCATGGGGGCTGCATCAGTCTAGGCTCCAGAGGTGCTGAAAGCACACAGTTTGAGAAACAGTGAGTTACAAAGAAGAAAATAATGGCAGGACAACTGTGTCACTATTTTAAGGCTATAAGTGGATATTTCACTGTCCACTAACCCTTAATTGACTCAAGTTGTTATTTTGATCTGCTGAGACCTAATTCAAGGGAAGGAAGAGGAAAGAGAAGAGGTGGTATGAAGAACAATTGAATTCCATGTTCCATATTATGTAGAGACTAATTTTCTATAATGTATAATGTATTGTCTACTGTAGAATATTTCATGCAATATTATATGGCATGGTTTCAAATAATCTGTTGACTCCAAGATAACAGATGAATGAATTCTCCTATTTTTAAGTTAAGCTTCTCCTATCGCTCCACAGCATGCACCACTATAACCAGCTGAGTGTCAAGACCAACCAAAATAAAAAGCTGAATGAGATCTGTTGTCATTCCTCAAAGAGACTCCCATTACTGAAGCTATTTTGTTCATGTCAGTTTCTTCCTTGAAAGTTTGGAGTAGGTTTGTCAGCATTAGTGAGGTCATATCAAAACTTCCTCATGAAATTTATGTCTTTCTTTTCTTTTAAAAATAAAAAAAACTAATTGTAGTAAGAAACACATTGCATGTTAACCACTATTGCATGTTAAACACTAGCATGTTAACCACTATTAAGTGTAAATTTAAGATTACCTCTGGGCACATGTTTGCAAGAAAGGCTGCAGGATCTGTTTATATTTCACAACAGAAACTGTACAACTCCTCTTTTCATCTCTCTTACCCCTGGTACCCACCATCCTACCCCACTTCCTCACTCTGTGCCCTGCCTACACAGGTGCATCTTTCTTAGTCCCTCTCACTACCTGCCATCCCAGAGCTCACTGCCACTTCCTCCACCCACTGTGGGCAAACGTAAGACCCATCTTTCAGATGCAGATTGAAGAAGCTAGAATAGGGGCAACACCTACTGTGAGCTTTTATTTTCTGAGACATGGCCTCACTATGTATATAGGTTAACCTTGAACTCACTATTGGGCTGGTCTTGAACCTAAGCCTCTTGGGCGCTGACAGCACAGGTATGTGCCCCTGCTTCTGACCTGCCCTGTGCTCTTCTAGGATGCTTTGAACTTTCAACTATCACAACAAATGTCTAGTTTTCTTTTCTAATAGAAAGAGAGCCCTTCCAATGACACCAACAGCTACATAAACAGGGATGTCCAGTCTTGCTTCACATGACCCTGCCTCTGTCCACATCACACACTAAGTGAGCACTCATTGACTGAGTCAGGAGGTCTGGGCTCAGACATCTAGGTTTGCTGGATTTGATGGCTATGTCATCACAAATTAGACTCTGCTCTGAGGTAAATAAGTGTGATGACAATCATCGTTTGGTGAAAACCACAGTCACAATAGTCCTATGACTGTCACTAAACTTATTACAAAAGTATTGCTCACAAGGCATTTTGACTGCTCACTTATATCAATCAATTCAGTCAGTTGATTGAGAGGTCAGGAATGCCCTGTGATTTTCCCAAGGTGACATCAAGAAATAGAACTGTGACTGGATTTGACCACTTTGATGGGAAGCTCTGAAATGTTACTGTTTGATACATGGAACTCCTGTTCTTTACTCACAATGAGTGATCACAGCCTCCTCAGAAATGGGTGATTACATGACATGTCCACATGTCCAGATGTGCTCTGCAGCATGGTGCCTGCTACACAGTGAGAACACATGTCAACTCTTAAGATCATGGCTTGCCTCAAGTGCCCTGCTCATGCTTTCAACAAATGTGCTCGATAAATACCAGCCCTTTCTTCTCTCTTAATGAGAGCAAGCAGAGGCGACGACTGTGGAGGAGGAATTAGGTCAGGGTGCTGTTGCAATGGCTGCCATGAGAATGAGTTATAATTGGTACGAGCTGGAGCAGAACAGCACAGATTGAAGAAGCAAGCGTATGTCATGGAGCTGAATGTTGATTCTTTGTGGGGTCGCAGTGAGTGTCCAGCACTCCAGTAAAGGAATTTTAGAGACATGCTCATAGCTCTCCTATCATTTTTATTTATTTCAGAACTGACATTCAGATCTTGCAAGGCAATATCAAAATTATCATTTATGACAGAACCCTTTTTATCTGCCTCAAGAAAAGGTAGAACACAAATAAAAATGTAGCCATTGCATTTGTGGTTATTTGTTCTTTGAAAATGTAATTCAGCATCTAATCAGGATCTTTCGGAAGTAGACAGGGCTCTTGACAAATTTGTTGGGCCATCAACCAGGAAGGACACTTTAAGACCACTGAGGCAGGGTGATCATTACTTCTCCTCATGGTTTTCCCATATCTATCTTTTCATTTCATTTTCCCAAGCATCAAGTACAAAGTCGGGTTGAAATATCAAACTTTTATTGTCTCTGTTCTAAAGTTTTTGATCCAAAATCCAGGTGTTCAAGGTTGATGTTGAGAGGAATGTGGAGATGATTCCTATATTTCTCCTAAAAGATGGGTGCATGACCCTAATTCTCTCTCACTGCATGGTGTTCTACTTGTGCGATGTGTTTTCATGCGGACATCTTACTGTGATGCCTACTGTGTCATAGTGAGACACTGCTGTCCTCCATCACGACCTCATTATAATGAAGTAGGTTGCAATACACCTGTTTCCAGGGACAGGAGCTAGACATTTAATGCATCTAGCAGGAATACGGCATGAGCAAACTCAGAAGAGATGTTAGTGACAACCAAATCCACTCCTGCTCTCATGAGATTTGCAGTGTTTATATGGAATACCTTCATGTTAATTGGTACTTTAGAAAAAAATTTAAAGAGACATATATGAAAAAGTCTGCTGATGTTATAACCACATAGTAGCTCTCCCTTTCCATAAGCTAGAAGACGGTGACATCAAAAGAGTTATTACGGTTTAAAACATGTTGTAAATACTGTTAAGTTTTCAAAAATTGTACTAATGTTGTATGGGGGGGTTATATTGAGTGTACATGTTGTGTGAATAGTATTGACTGGAATAAGTTCTGTGAAGGGCTGGAGATTCATGCCAAACTATGCAGACACTGGGGAAATCCACCAGTCTCTTGGGATCAAGTGGGCTATTTGCCAGGACTCTTGTTCAAGTAGCCAGAGAGTGACTCCCCTGTCTCCTCTATGCATGTCTGCTCTGCTGAAGTGTATGCTGTAGACTATCCCTTGTGTTTTCCCCAAACTCAGTGTTTCCTATTTCTTCCTAACACACTGATACTTCTACATGAAGTCAAAAGTCCACCCTCCATGCACCTGAAATGCCACTGTCCTGACACTTGGAAGACGCCAGGAAGGAGTCTGGATGTGCCTCCTTCAGTGTCTCCACACTCACAGCCTAGATAACCTAGCATGGCTCCCCAGAGCCTCACCATTCAGATAAAGAGATACTTGTCTACATTGTTTTTGATGTAGTTTTTGGTGCTAGGAACTGAACCAGAGTATTGGCATGCTGAGCATATGGCTGATCACCAAGCTATGCCAACTGCCTAGATATAGAGTTCTGGTGACAATATTCTTTTGAAATTTGTACTGATATTCTGAGTAAACAATTTATATGCCTCAACATTTCCCTTATTATTTAGAAGAATAGATTTTAGTTATAAAATTTGTGGAAAAGCCCAAAATATGGCTAGTCTAATGTGTTTTTATAGACTCGGCAAAGAAGTTGCAGAAAGATAATGAATGTGTTTTGTATAAAAATTGAAATTGAGTTGTTTGATGGTTTAGATGATTTGAGATTTATGAATAGGATGGATTCAACCCATAAATGAATAAATATGTATTCTGGGAAGTTTCAAGTTTGTCAGTATAGCAAACAGTCTTATTTATTTGTAGCATTGTGTGGAAAATAAAACAGATAAGCAGACTCACTATGAAATGAAAAGTCCATCAGAGTTCTTTCAATGTCTTTAATTTGTATTTTAATCAGATGTCTTGCTTGCATCAACTGTACAACAGACCTGAGGCTGTTACTTCCTCTCTCATTTTCCTGCTGGTGATGGAAAGCTGTTGCCAGGTAGATAGAGATGTCACCATGACATCCATGCAAAGGCGTGATAAATGCCTCTTCCTGAGCAGTTCTTTGGCAATCCATGTAGTAGAAAAATGCTTTAGGCCCATGCAGGGTGATCAGAACAAAAACTCATTGATGATCGATCACCATTAGAGAAGACAGAGTCATGTTCAAACAGTGTAAAAACATTTACTCTAATAAGCTTACAATTAGTCAAGGGATTCACTTGCCAGATGACTTGTTTTATTGATTGGTCAAAAAAAACACTAACAAGAATTTATCTGAAGATCTTAGAACAAATGGGTCCATTCCACAATGATAAAATAAGGAATTTAGTCAACTACAAAGGGGAGGGGATGTGTCTATGTATGTGTGTAAGTGACTATATATCATCATATATTCACACACTATTTTCAAAATAAGTGAAATAGATAATTGGGAATTAATGATTATATATCCCTCTATAACTGAAATGACCTCTGGGCAAGGGAGATGGCTCAGCAGTTAAAGGCACTGTAACTTATTGCCATCAGCTTTCTTATCGCTGGCAAGAAGAATCAGGACAAAAGCAGCTGGTAGGAAGAAAGGGTTTATTTTGGCTTAAAGATTCAAGGAGAAATTCCATGATGGCAGGGAAAACAATTTGTTTGGCATGAACCATGGCTGAACATCACCTCCTGGCCAACATCAGCAACAGGAGAGTGTGCCAAAACTGTCAAGCAGAAGCTGACTATAACACCCATGAGCCCACCCCTTCAACACACCTCCAACAAGGTTTCAATTCCAAAACTGCCATCAACTGGGGATTAAGCATTCAGAACACATAAGTTTATGAGGAACAGCTGAATCAAACTACCACATTCCACCCCTGGGTCCCCATAAACTGATAAGCATACATGATGTAAAACGCAATGCACTCAGCCCAACTCCCAAAGTCCACATAGTTTTTATCAACCTCAATGATGTTCAAACATCTTCATAGTTCAAGGTCTTTCAACTGGGCCAGATTACAAAAACAAAGAAAACAAACAAAAAAACCATAATGGCACAGAAAATTCAAACTACAAAAACTGGCATTGGGCATAGCATACTGAAACAACACAAAATTTAATACAAACAGGGCAAACATCAAATTCTAACTCCACGTCCAGATAATTTTACCAGAAACAGGTCTCTGGAGATACAATTCTGCCCTTCCAGTTCAACAACTCACAGTCCAGGAAAACTTCATTTTTCCTGCCACCTCTCCTTGGCAGCCTTCCTATATCCTTGGCATTTCACTGGGTCTCCTTTGCAACCACTGTTCATCCTCATGGCTCCATTGGGCTTCCACAAAGGGCCTTCAAAAAGCCTGTTTCACATTGCCTATGGCTATTTAAAAAAATCGTGCTGCACACCCAATGACTCACTTTTTCCTGCATTTGTTATTATATTCACTATTACCAGGTGGGCTACTGATTTGTTGTTAATTCAGGGAGGAAATAAATACAACATTGAAGAGCAGGACAGTCCTTCAGCATTCAGTCCTCTTACTTCAAAAGAGTCCACATTCTTCCTGCTGATGCAGACCACCTGACCAAATCTCAATGGTTGTAATCTCTCAAACAACTATAGTTGAACAGGCATCAGTTTCAGCCCAGAGATTTCCTTTCTTTCTGTGCCATCTCCATCTGCTCACACCAGTCCATTTCTATGCAAAACAACCCTGCACAAGTTCTCAGGACACTGGCTAGAAGAATGCAGCAAGCCTCTCACATAAACTGCTTTTAGTCCCTGGAAAGTTCTTTCTCACCCTCATATGCCAAGCCTCACAGTCCATAGCTTACTACATTCAAGTCTTTCAGCTCTGACTGTAATGGTCCATGAAGCTGTCTTTTAGGCCAGGGTTTCAAATCCTTCCACATTTCTCCTATAAAACAGTTCCAAAAGGCCAAAATCAGAGAATCAAGATTATAGCAACAACAATCCCCCTCCTTGGAACCACTTTACCTGTTGCAGTCCGTTTTCTCCTTGATGGCAGAAAGAACCCAACCAAAAGCAGCTTGTGGAAGAAAAGGTTTGTTTTGGCTTACAGACTCCGGGGGAAGCTCCATGAAGGCAGGGAAATGACAGCATGAGCAGAGGGTGGACATCATCTCCTGGCCAACATCAGGTGGACGACAACAGCAGGAGAGTGTGCCAAACACTGGCCAGGGGAAGCTGGCTATAATACCCACAAGCCCACCCTCAACAACACACCTCCAACAAGGTTTCAATTCCAAAACTGGCATCTGCTATGGATCTAGCATTCAGAACACACATGTTTATGGGGGACACCTGGATCAAAACCCTACATCCTCTTAGTTTCAAAGCCTCTGTTCTGAATTTGATTGCCAAGTACCCACAGAAAGCCAGATGCACAAAGTGGTGCATGAGTCTAGAGTTTACTCCCAGAGGCAAAAGGCCCTGGCACACTTGTTCTCTCCACTCCCTTGCTCAAATAAATAGAATAGAATATTTTAAAATTTATTTTTAAAAATGATTCCTTGGCATATTCAACTACATTCATGCTTTTCCATGCTAGGGACTGCACATCAAAGCTTTAACACTGAACTGTTAAAGATTTTTAGTTCCTCCTTGTTACACTCTAGACTTTTTTTTTTATTTTTTTTAATATATATTTATTGTCCATAATGAGTTCATATGTATTGAATGAAAATGAACGATCATGGTCAGTGGGATTAACTGGAATGTGGAATCTTCAAGACATCATCTTCTTCCTCCCCCACCAGAACACTGTTTCTTCCAGGGGAAGCTTTTCTCCAGTCATTCTTTTCCTCCTCATAGGTGTCCACCCCTTTCTCCCAGGCCAATGACCTTCCTGGGATGCTCACCTTCCTCTCTTTTATTGTAGAGCCTGTTTTGGGATAACACTCATCAGGCAAATCTCAAACTCCACTAAGTTTATTTGCTGCAGACCACCACATCCTTCCTCCATCATCACCTCCTTCCTTATTTAAAGGCACAGAGGACCTGAAGATTTTGATGACCTGCTTGATTAGATTAAGTCACACATCTATAGTTCATTGTTGGGCATCCTTTTTGGTTGTGGCCATGATAATGACTCCAGAGATGATTAATTTAGGAGGCGATACCCTCCCTAAGTGTGCATGACTCCATATCAGGGACAAAACCATTCATCTTTCAGTACTATTACGGATGGAATATGACCAGCCACCTTGCCAGCCCTGCCATAATGGACTGTGTCTCCTCAAACAATGAACTAAATAAATCCTTTTTTTTCCTTAAAGCACTTCTTGTCATGTATTGGTCCACTGCAATGAGAACAGCAGTCAATGTTGTTGGCTCTCATCTCCCAAGAAAGATGTGAGGGACAATCAATGTCTTCAACACAAGTCTTCTGTGTACCCCATGGGTGTGGGACTCTGCTCTCTCCCAGGGTATGCTTGAATATTACAGTGAAGGACGGCACAAGTTAGGAAAGACACATGCCAGTGTGAAGTCTTTCATATGAACTTATTAAATATAACAGACCACTAGTCAGGCACCAAAAGAATCCAACAGACCAATGTTGAGGATTCCTGAGTTAAGTTCTGCTTATGTCATTACAACAGTCTCCTATGGGATCAGGAATTTCAGTTCCTTTGATAAAGCAGGGTGGTCTGTGTCCTCATTAGTCACATGAAAAAGAGAGTGGGCTCCCCCTCCTGTGGCTACCTGCTGTTTTCAGGGAGGACACACCTCTCCACACACTTTTAGGACTGCTTTTAACCCGTGAAGTACTTGTGGAAATCAATATTCATAGCTTAAGGGCCACAGGGGATAAATTAAAGGATGGCAAATCCCTGGGGCATCTGATACACTTAAGCAGACATGTTTGATAAAGGATAACATTTTGAAATAACAGTGGTGAGGACATGAAAACCATGCGAGGCATTTCCAGGCCAACATTTGTTTTATGTGAAACTATGGAGAATAGCCATGGTTGATTTATACTGGGCACTTGTGGTTTATGGGTGACATCATGTGTGCACTTCATGAACACAGCTATTGCACTGACAATATATAGTGATGAATTATTCAAACCAGGCTTTCTACTCTGCTCTCTCTCTCTCCTCAAAATGCAGTCCTTGACAGCAACACTGCATGCCCTGCAGTGCCATGTTCAAAATGCACAGTCCAGGGCTATCCCCGAGCTGACAACATCCTCCCAGCCGGCACCTGCTGACCAAAGTCATTCCTCCCCAAATATCTCATCAGGGGCTCTATCCAACCAAGCCACCGTAGGCTCTAGTTCCTTCTCCCCAAACCCCTTTCAGCACAAGCAGGGTCTTTCCCCCTTTCGTCTTTGCTTCTGTTTTAGAGTCATCTTTCTTGTTCCAAACCCCACCACTCTTGGTTAGCCTTAAATAAAACCTTGGGCCCAAGGAAACCTGAAGCTTAACAAGACCCTTCCCTGATACTCTGAGCACAGTGAAGCTTGGCATTGCTTTGTGTCTCTATCAGAAGAATTCTGTAAGAATTAAGTTAGTGGTTTTTTTGGGGGGAGGGGGAACACTGCTTTCATGTTGGACGTGTGAGAATGCTGTGGTTTTCATCTCATTGCTAGCAAAGCACCCAAGGAGAAGCAGCTTATGGAAATAGTTTAGCTCAGTTTAAAAGCTTGAGGGCAGTCTTCACCATGGAATAGCAGAGCAGAAGCTGGGCATCACATCTTGCTACCATGTCTGGGTGTTATGGCATTGGTCTGTAATCTCATCTACTTGGGATGCTGAGGCTCTGGGCTACTGCAGAGTGAGTTCAAACCTGTGTGGACAGTTCAGTAAGATGCTATCTCAAAGTAATAAGTGAAATAAAGGCCTAGACTTTATTCTTATTAATATTAATAGATGAAGACTCCAATAAGTTTTGAAGGCAAATGTGAAAAGTTACTTCTCAAAGGGTTAACATATATCACGTGGTTTTCATATGGTTAACTATCATATATAATATCATATTTGATCACATCACCTCAGAGTAAAAGCTTTAACCTGAATCCTTTTGTCTAATTTCCATATGGAGGACCAAAGTCCATTTTACCTCTTTCTTGGTTTTCATTGAGATGCTGTTTGAGCTAACTTACAGATAGTTTTCTCTACTTTTTAAAGAATATGTCTCAAATATTCTGTTTTACTTTGACTGACTAGAACTCAGAAAAAAATGGCCTACTTGTGTACCCATGCTTTCTACATAGATCTTGAAGATAATTTCAAGATTTTTTCCCAATTCTTCTTCATTGGACATTTTTAGATTCTTCAAATGTTCCACATAATTTATACACAAATGTGTTAAATCAAGCAAAAATGTTATTTAACTGTATTTTTGAAAATTTCTACCATATGACATATTCATATTTAGTGAGTCAATAAAAATACAAAATTTTTATGAAGTATGAAGAAAGTTATTCATGATAAAAATCTCCCTAACTGACATCAATGTAAGGTCACTATACAACAAATATCATGACTATATAATCTATTTTTATCAATGGGTCTTTTAACTGTTTTTAAATGTCAGAATGAGATACGTCGCCTTCCAATTTCACCCCGGCTGCTTTTCAATGTTCTCATTCCAGTTGCTCATCTCTTTAACTATTTGTGTGAGAATAAAACAAAGTCATAGTAAGATTCTACCATGGTACTCCTAGAGAGGAACGATGGCCACACATGGGTATTTACCCTCTTTGTTGACATTTGTAGGCATAATGACAGATTTGCTTTTGGAAGAGCCTAGCACATCAACATGAATCTTCCAAGTCCTTAATGTCCAAAACATAATGATTTATTCAGAATTTCCCTCTTGTGTTGACCTTTATTTAGAAGGTGGTGAGCTGATTAGTATACAATTAGCACATCGTTAAGAAATGATAGTCTTCCTGAAAGGTTTTAAAATGATTGACTTTGAAATACAAATTCTAAAACAAGATTCCACATAGAACTGAGTTAAGATGATGGTGTTTTCTTTTCTGTGCCTGGTCTGCTTCCTTACAATATTGCCCTTTAGTGTAGTGTCATTTTTTCTAGGGGGACATAAGCAAGTGCCCATTCACTTCAGAAAGGACACCAGTTACAGACTAAAGACATGAAGTCAACCAAGTCTAGCTTGGTAAACCGATAAGTTTACTGGGGTTACACACAAGAGCTTGGGTGACATATCAAACTCATTTAATATATTTGTTTCATTTTATACAGATAAAGTTGTTACTTCACATTTTACTGTTTTCTATAATTAAACATCAAATATCCTATGCAAAATTATTTTATTTGATTATTATAAATCAAGTTGAAATGCCAAGTACTTTGATTACATGAATTTTATGATTATATATATATATATCATATATATCATTATATAATATATATTATCTATCTATATATCTATCTATCATGCCCTACTATCTTGGAATGAGAATCCACTTACTGAACGTGGTATCTGATGTTTTTACTGCTTTCGACCATGGTTGAACATTTCCTACATTGGCATTTCATAGCACCATGTCTTAGTGGGCTTGTCCTATGGATACCATCAAGGAGAAGATACAGTTACTGTCAGAAGCTATACTGCATTAACATTACAGGGTTCATTTAAAGGAATTAATTTTTATTCAGAAAACTATACATGTATGAGTTGAGTTGATTGAACTAATTGATAGCCCTTTTAAAAGGAAATAGTCAAGCCAGTGTGTGTGTGTGTGTGTGTGTGTGTGTGTGTGTGTGTGTGTGTGTGTGTGTGTTTAAACCAAAGGCCAGCTGTCTGACACCATGTGACCATTACTAGTTTATCAGAAGAATGCTCTCTAACTACAAAGTCTAACTCCAGGTCAGCTTCCCATCCCATCATTTTTCCCCCTAAAAGAAACATTCATAAACACACAAGGTCAACTTTCCTACCTTCAGCCAAACCATGTGACATTTGGAACATGTGCTGCTTACTGGGAGCCTTGCCGTGATTCACTCACTGGCTCAGGAAACGCTGTCCATCCAGGTGAACCCTCCAAGCCTATCAGATAGACTTTCACATAGAAAGCTGTTTTCCTTTCTATGTGGGGTCTATGGGAGAGAAAATGAAGTTGATTTTTTGGATTGTTTAAGAACACATACCCTCTGCTCGGGACTTCAAGGAGCTGAAGCAGCCGATGGTCTATTTATCATGACTATACACACATGGAATCCTTAAGTCAGGCTTTCTGGCTGCTGTTCCTTTTTGTTATGGGATAGCCTGCTCTACAGTCCACTGAGGGATCAGCTGTTTCTAATTTAACACTTCTCTGCTTTCTAAATAATAATACAAATCATTCTAGCATGTTTTTATTTTTTGCTATTTTTCCATATATATATATATATTTCCATATATATATCAAATTATATATATCAAAATATATATATCAATATATATATATATATATATATATATATATATATATATATATATATATATATATATATATATATATATATATATATATATATATATATATATATATATATATATATATATATATATATATATAATTTGAATCAGGATTTTAGTCTAGACTGACATGTGAATCACTATGTAGCCGAGACTGGGCTTGAACTCATGTCATTCACCTTGTCTCAGTCCTGCAAATGCTGGGATTATATGTGAGAGCCTATAAGCCTGACTTTTGAGTTCATACTATTTAGTGTAAAATTTTTTTTATTGACATTAAAAGAAATTTATCGTTTTAGCTATGCTCCACTGGAAGTTTTGAATGAATGACTTCAGAGCTATTTTTTTTTAAATATATATTTATTGTCCATAATGAGTTACATTATTTAGTGGGCAAACCATGCGTTGTTATCCCGAATTCCCCAATTCCCCCCCTCCCCATC
>PVHP010004848.1:0-68816 GCA_004024765.1 Zapus hudsonius
AGCTTAGAGGTCTTTGTGTCGACATCATTGGTTTCTGTCTCACTGGCTTATCCTGTGGCTGTGGGCCCCTTGTTCATCCCGTCATTCTCTGCGGGGTTCCATTTGGATCCTCCACGATATGACTGTAGTGGGTCCTCTTTTGCCAGAATCTCAGCTATCGGCCTACCGTTGGTTGGTAGGGTTAGATGAGCCCCAGCTCATATTAATTCTTAATAGTTGCACCTTAACCCCCATATTATCTTTTAGTAAGCAAAGACCTATCTCAAACACTCACTTTAAGAATATGTTACATAAGTAGGAGCTTATTAGTAAAATCAAAACAAGTTGCATGCTTTTAAAATATAATGGCACAGAGTAAACATTTCCAACTGTTAAAAGACATAACAAGGAACATCAAACATCTGCAATTCAAGTCTAATGTCACAACCAGTGATATCCAACAGTCTCCAGATTTTCCAGTTTCTTACCTCCAGTTTGGCTGAATAGCTGGGGAAAACTTCCATCCCAAGCCTACAGCATTCCATGGTAGCCCTTGCACAGTCCCGATATATCCAAAATATCTTTGGGTCTCCAGTGAAACCACCGTCCATCTTATAACGGCTTCACTGACCTATCAGAGACTTCACACCCTATTCCATATACTGCATCTTAGCAGCAGCCCCTGGAACTGTGTGCACTCATGCATGCATTTCTCATGCTTCCAAAAGCAGTAACAGGTAGGCAGGACACAGCCATGTTGTTAATTCAGACACAAAATAAATCTTGAACAGCAGGTTCCTTCCTTTTAGCTATCTCCTTCCAAAAGAATTTGCACAGTTTATCATTCAGTCCTTCTTGGGTGGAAACACCTCAGGCATCCTTTCCATTATTTTAATGTAAAGCATTGGTAATGTGTTGACAGTAACAGCTTTAATAACCTAAAGCCAGTACTCTGTACCAGTAAGTTAAACTTGCTTGAATTGTTCCTACCATAAATCTTAAATTTTCAGTTCCATATGATTAGCCAAGCACAACAGTCCATCACTTAAATTCAACCTTCATCAAGTTCTCTAGGCATGGGCAGTAGTACACATCCAACCCTTATTCCAGTAACACAGTTCCAATAAAGTTCTCTGTAGTCTCTTCTTCCCCTTTGAAATTTCTTAAGCCAAGCTTCTGAATGCAATTCTTTCTGCATTTAGCATTTTTAAACTCTTACCAGAATAGTCCATGAAACTTGGCTTACCGCTCTGGAAGACATCTTCAGTTTCAAGTACCAGATCATGTTTATGCCTCCAGCACACA
The DNA here is from genome assembly GCA_004024765.1 of Zapus hudsonius. Classification (NCBI taxonomy): domain Eukaryota; kingdom Metazoa; phylum Chordata; class Mammalia; order Rodentia; family Dipodidae; genus Zapus; species Zapus hudsonius. The sequence continues at coordinate 1,285 of PVHP010004848.1, forward strand.
AGTTCCAGAAGACCAAAATCCATATGGTCAGATTCATCTCAGCAATATCACCACATTCTCTGGTACCAAAACTGTTGGTAGGCAGCCACATGCTGCTAGAATGAATCTCCAATCTAGGCACAATTATGGGAGGAAAGGACTTACTGAAGGTACAGATCCAAAGGAAGTTCCATAATGGTGAACAAGGCTGGCCCCCTTTTGCAGGCCCAAGAAGAGAGAGAAATCCAGCACCAGCACCATATACACATCCAGTCAAGGACTCCCCTACACTGAGTGGATTTCTTGGCCAAATTAACAGCTGTTGATTGCCTCCCACAGGCTTTGGCTTTTCCATTGCACAAGTACTTGTTTCATAGTTTGCTGTTCTCTCCCAGAAGTCAGTGTGTTCGGTCTACTCATGATGGCAGACTGCATTTCATGCCTGTGGTCTCTGTTTATTCCAACTGTAGTTGACAAGCTTCCCTTGGCAGCTTATGCAGTGCCTTCCAACACTGCTCTAGCTACCATCTGGGGGCTGGTTACCATTCTGGATCTCTCGGTGCTGATAGATGGCTTTCTGTGTTTCTTCAGCAACAGGATCTTGCCTCAGGCCTGAGGTTGGTAATCAAGAGCTTTGGAAGAATCCTGTCTTGTATTGGGGACCTCTTGGATCACTTGGGTCAACAACTCAGTGAAGGAAGGATTCTGTGGCTGGGACTGGGAGTTGCCAGACTGATCAGTTTTTCACAGACTTACATACTCTCCCCTTCCATTCTTGGCCCCGCTTGCCAAATGGTGCCCACTCCATGCTCATTAGGGTATATTATGTACATGGGGATTTTATAATTTTGAACCAATTTTGGTTCAATTTCATCTTTAAGATATCCCCTCCCTACCACTTCTTACTCCTCTTTCCCAAACTCTCACTTCTGACTTGTTTGCATAGAGTTTACTGTTATCCTGTATAGGAATCACCTATGAGGGATGATATGTGGCATTCGACTCTGAGTTCTTTTGAGAGTTTGCTTAGTAAGATCTGCTCGAAGTCAGACCATTTTTTTCTAAATTTTGATATGTCATTTTTTTCTTTCAGCTAAGTAAAATTCCATTGTGTAAATATACCACAGTTTTGCTATCCATTTCTCCATGGATGGGCATTTGGGTTTATTCCAATTCTTGGCTATTATGAATTGAGCTGCTATAAATATAGTTGTATGAATGTTTCTGCATTGAGATGTGACATCTTATGGATAGATGCCTAGTAGAGGGATTGCTGGGTCCATTGGTAGCTCTATGTCCATTTCGTCCAGGAGTCTCCACATTGCTTTCCATAACAGTTGACAAGTTTACAATCCTACCAGCAGTGAATAAGGGTTCCTCCCCCCCCCCGCATCCTCGCCAGCAACGATTGTTGTTGGTTTTCTTTATGATTGCCATCCTGACTGAAGTAAGATGGTATCTAACTGTGGTTTTGATTTACATTTCCCTGATGCTTAAGGATGCTGAGCACGTTCTCAGGTGAGAAAAGGCCATTTGTTTCCTCCTCTGTGATTCTCTGTTGAGATCAGTGCCCCATTTTGTGAGGGAACTGTTTGAGTTTTTATTATGTATTTTTTTGAGTTCTCTGTAAGATCTGGAAATTAGGCCTCTGTCTGAGTTATAGCTGGCAAAAATCATCTCCCAGTTAGATGGGGGTCTATTGGCTCTGAGTATGGTTCGTTTGTCTGTACAGAAACTTTTGAGCCTGATCAGGTCCCATTGGTTAAGTGATTGTTGCACTTCCTGGTCTGCTAGAGACTTGCTCAGGAAATTTTTCCCTACTCCTATCTCATGAAGAGTTCCTCTTATTTTTTCTTCCAGGGTGCTCAGGGCTACAGAATTTATATTGAGGTCTCTGATCCATTTGAAGTTGATTTTTGTGAATGGTGAAAGGAGTGGGTCTATTTTCATTTTTTAGTCCAGCACCATTTGTTGAAGATGCTATCTTTGTCCCAGCGTACATTGTTGGCACCCTTATCAAAGACCAAATAACTGAAGTTACTTGCATTTAAAGCTGGGTCTTCAATTCTGTTCCATTGATCTGTCTGTCTGTTTTTATGCCAGTACCATGCTGTTTTAGTTACTATGGCTTTGTAGTATGTTTTGAAATCAGGCATGGTGATACCTCCTGAGTAGTTTTTTTTTTTTTACTTAGAATAGTTTTAGATATCCATGGTATTTTGCCCTTCCAAATAAATTTTGAGATTATTTTTTCTATGTCTGTGAAAAAAGAGGTTGGTATTTTTATCAGGATGGCATTGAATCTGTAAGTCACTTTTGGCAGGATTGCCATTTTTACTATATTGATTCTGCCTATCCATAAGCATGTAATATCTTTCCATCTTATCATCTCCACCTCTATTTCCTTCTTGAGTGTTTCAATGTTTTACTTATATAAGTCCTTCACAACCTTGGTTAGTGATATTCCAAGGTATTTGATTTTCTTTGAGGCTATAGAAAATGGAAGTCTCTCTGATGTCTTTTTCTGTATAATTGTCTTCTGCATATATAAAGACTACTGATTTTTGTGTGTTAATTTTGTATCCTGCCACATTGCTGAAGGCATTAATCACCTTCAAGAGTTTACTGATACTATTCTTTGGATCTGATATAAGAAGAATCATGTCATCTGCAAAGAGGGATAGTTTAATTTCTTTCTTTCCAATTTGTATGCCTTTTATGCACTTCTCCTGTCTTATCGCTTGAGCTAGAACTTCAAGCACTATGTTAAAGAGCAGTGGTGAGAGTGGGCAACCCTGTCTTGTTCCTGAATTGAGTGGGAACTCCTTGAGTCATTCCCCATTGAGAACGATTTGTGCTTTAGGAGTTTTGTAAATTGTCTTTATTATGTTAAGGTATAGGCTGTCTATGCTTATTCTTTCAGAGCTTTGAACATGAAGTGGTGTTGAATTTTGTGAAAGGCCTTCTCTGAATCTATTGAAATGACCATGTGGTTTTTGTGGTTGAGCCAATTAATGTGGTGGATTACATTTATTGACTTGTGTATGTTGAACCATCCCTGATTCCCTGGAATGAAGCCAACTTGGTCAGGGTGGATAATATTTTTGATGTAGCATTGTATCCGGTTTGCTAGGACTTTGTTCAGTTTTTTTTTTTTTTTGCATCTAATTCATCAGAGATATGGGTCTGTAGTTCTCTTTTCTGGTTGCATCCTTGCCTGGTTTGGGAATTAGGGCAATGGTAGCTTCATAGGAGGAGTTTGATCGACTTCCCTCTTTTTCTATACTTCTAACAAGCTTCAGAACGAGTGGTTTCAGTTCTGTGATGAAGGTTTAGTAGAATTCAGCTGAGAAACCATCTGGTCCTGGGCTTTTCCTTTCGTGAAGGTTTTTGATTACATTTTCAATCTTTGTGGATGTGATAGGTTTATTTAGTGATTTTATCTGTTCTGGGTTAAGTTTTGGTAGTTGGTAGGTGTCCAAAAACTTATCCATTTCTTCCAGGTTCTCTAATTTTCTGGAGTAGAGGTTTTGGAAGTATGACCTGATGATACTTCCAATCTCTTTGGGTTCATTGTGATCTCAACCTTGTCATTTCTGATTTTGTTGATTTGGGGTTTTCTCAGTTCTTTGATTAGATTGGCCAGGGGTTTGTCAATCTTATTAACTTTTTAAAAGAACCACCTCTTTGATTTATCTATTTTTCAATTGTTTTATTTCCAATTCATTAATCTCAGCTCCTAGCGTTGGCTTTTTCCATCTGTTCCAATGACCTTAGGTGGGTGGTTAGGTGGTTGATTTGAAACCTTTCTGTCCTTGATATGAAGGCATTTAGCACAATGAATTTCCCCTTTAGGTCTGCCTTCATTGTGTCCCACAAGTTCTGTTAAAATGTTTTTTATCATCATTTATTGCTAGGACACTCCAAATTTCCTGTTTCATTTTTTGGGTGATCCAATCATTTTTTAGAAGCAAATTGCTCAGACGCCAGTACTTTGTGTATTTTCTGAATTCTCTTCCATTGTTAATTTCTACCTTTAATGCGTTTAGGTCTGATATGATGCAAGGGACTGCATCAATCTTCCTAAATTTGTTGAGGGATGTTTTATGACTTAGTACTGGGTCAATTTTAGAGAAGGTTCCATGTGCTGCTGAGAAGAATGTATATTCTGTGTCTTTGGGGTTGAACATTCTGTAAATATCTGTTATCCCCAGCTCGTCAATGGTGTTATTGAGCTTTGTTTTGTCCCTGCTAATCTTCTGTATGGTTGATCTGTCTAGAGATGATAGAGGTGTATTAAAGTCTCCTACTATGATGGAATTAGTCTATTTCTGTTTTGTTTTTGAGTAGAGTTTCCTTTATGAACTTTGTTGCACGTGAATTTGGTGTATACATGTTAATGATAGTGATATCTTCTTGTTGGATCCTTCCCTTGATGAGTAAGAATTGACCATCATTATCATTTTAATTGATTTTGGTGTAAAGTCTATTTTGTCAGAAATTGATGTAGCCACACCTGCTTGCTTTATTTCCACATGCCTGATAAACTGTTTTCCATCCTTTCACCCTGAGAAGATTTCTGTCTTTAAAAGGAAGTTGCGTTTCCCGAAGGCAGCAGTTAGAAGGGTCCATCCACCCTGCTAGTCTGTGTCTTTTTATAGGGGAATTAAGTCCATTTATATTCAGAGATATATCTGTGAGGTTTGCTTTAAGCCCTGCCATGTTGGAGGGTTTATGGGGGTTGGTGTCTGTGCTGCTATTATTAGCACACTGATTGTGCTTGTCGTGCATGATCTCTATTACTCTTCAGAGATAGATTTCTTGTCTCTTCTGTGTGGAATATCTCCTATAGAATCTTCTGTAATTTTGGCTTAGTGCTCAAATAATCGTAGAGCTGGTTTATTTCATGGAACACTTTCAATTCTCCATCTATTATGAGGGATAGCTTTGCTGGTACAGTAGTGTAGGTTGAAAGCCATACTTCTTTAGGCCCTGAAGAGCATTGTTCCAAGCCTTTCTGGCTTTCATGGTTTCTCATGAGAAGTCTGAGGTAAGTCTGGTGGGTTTGCCTTTATAGGTAATGAGTTTCTTTTCTCTTGCAGCTTTGAGTATTTTCTCTTTACTTTCTGTGTTAGGCATATTGATTAAAATGTGTCTTGGAGAAGTCCTCTTCATGTCCTGTCTGTTTGGAGTCCTCTGGGCCCCTTGAATGTTGCGTGGGCTTTCTCTTGTAAGATAGGGGAAATTTTCTTAAATAATTCTGTTGAAAATATTTCCTATGCCCCTGGCCTGGGCTTCTTCTCCCTCTGGGATCCCCATGATTCTAATATTGGGCCTCTTTATGGTATCCCATAGACCCCTCATATTTTGCTCACATGATTTCTTAAATTTTTTGAAACCTATGAATCCTTATTAATTCCTTCTGTCTTATCCTTAATGTCTGAGAATCTGTCATCCAGATTGTCAACTCTGGGACTGATTGATTCAAGAGAGGTTTTTAACAAGTCCGTTTCATTTTTTGTTTATGTTATAATTTTGTTTATAGTCTCCAATTCTTTGGTGAGTTCTAAGTTACAGTCTATTTTTGTTTTTGCCTGGATTCCTTAAAATCATTTCTAAGTTTTCTTAAATCCTCATCAAATTTAATCAATTGATTGTCTAGCTCCTCACATAGTTGTTTCACCTTTAATTTACTTAATGTGTTTTTGAAGTCATTCACATTTCTCTATTAAATTCAGCCTGAAGCCTATGCTTGTGTTGGTGAGCTTTATCTCATTTATGTCTTTTTTCATAGTTTCCATATCAGTCATTAACTGCTTCATGTTTGCATTGCAGTTGTGATCAGGAGTCATGTTATTCTCTCTTTAGATTGTATTTTTGTTATCTCCACTTCTTTGTTTCCTGTTCCATAGTGGGACTAGGGGCTCTGGGTTGGGGAGTTCCGTCTTTAATTTCTGTGGGGTTTTTTGTTGTTGTTGTTGTTGGTTTCTGCCCATGTCTGGGTAGGGGAGTAGGCATGGTTTTTTTTTTTTTTTGACTTGTGGTCAAACTAGATTTGTTGGGTAAGAGATGAGTCATCTGTGTGCCTGTAGGGTTAGGATATCGTTGTAACCACAGATGCATTAGCTGCTGTGGTTCTGGGAGTGCCTGACCTTCTGGGTTGGTGTCTGGTATGTAGTATAATATAGAGATCAGAGTTCTTATTTGTCTGTATACTCTGCTTTGTCTTGTTAATGAGACTCAGGGGTGGTCAGGGTTTATCTATTTGCTCCTTTTTCCCCTTGGAGTCCCCGCTGTTTGGGTTGTAGGGTTCCCCTTAATACTCCCCTATTAGGTGCTGGTTGGTACCTGACAGTGATCTATTGATGTCTAGCTAGGGTTGTACTCAGGCCTCCTGGGGAGTGCTGGTCATCCCACCTTGCTCCCAGTGGAATGATCACCAGGTTTGATCTTAAACAGAGATCTTTACCCATCTGGATCCCTCTGTACGTGATTGTTTAGTCTTAGAGCCACCACATAGGTAGGCCCCTGTCCCTGATTGGTATGCCCCAGTAGAAACAGCCCCAGCACCCCAAAGTATAGAACCCAGTGATTTTTTTCTACCAGACTGCAGCAAGAAGATATGGAATGCTACCTCCCCCACTAGGGTAAAAACTCAAGGCTCTAGGCTCTCCTTTGCCCAGTATTTGGTGGGCCTGTGCTGATTCCACACTCCAAGCCAGGCCCAGCAGCCCAGACTCAAGAGCCCAGTGAGAGCCTTGTATTGGTCATGTAATCAGTGTTCTGAAATTCCTTTATTTGTTTTTTTAAAAAAAGAGAATCAGGTGCAGGCCTGATATAAGATAAAAATAAAGGACTTGAAATATAAAAAGAGAAAGAAAGAAGGAAAGAAAAATAGGCGTAAGCCTGGTATAAGAGAAAAAATGAATCTCTTATAATATATTAGAGAAATATATATATAAGAGCCTAGTGATTGTTCACCCTCCACCACTAGGGGCAGCTCCTCTAGGCTCTCCTTGGCCAAGTTTGTGACAGGCCGACCTGCTTCCACCCATGGCTCCCTCCCCTCTAAGTCCCTCCGATCCTCCCCTCCCCCTCTTATTCTCTGCACCCCTCCAGCACCTCTCCCTAGACTTTATAAGTGTTTCTACCTCTGGGAAGTAGCTGTCCTCAGCTGGCATTTCCTCTGTTCCTGTAAGCTGCTGGAAGTTTGGACACAGTCCCGTGGGTCGCTGGGGTCAGTGGCGGGTGGGCTGGCAGCCGAGGTGTGGATCCGGTGCTGGCGGGTTCCCTTGCAGGCCGCTGTGGTGTCTGGTTCGTTCGTTCGTGGTGTCTGGTTCGTTCGTTCGTGGTGAGTTCTTCTCCTGCTCTCCTGCTGCTTTGCTGTAGGGTCTCAGTTGCTGATTTCATGCTCCCAGCTCCGCCTGAGCTGCGGCTTGAGGAATGCTGCATTTCCCTGATGGCTAAGGATGTTGACCACTTTTAAAAATACTTATTAGCCATTTGTATTTCTTTTGAGAACTCTGTTTATCTTTGCCATTCATTTTTGCTTTGGTTGTTTATTTATTAATGTTTAGTTTTTTGAGATCTGTGAATACTTGGTATTAGTCTTCTGTCATGCTGCATAGCTGGCAAAGATTTTCTTCCATTCTGTAGGCTGCCTCTTTGCTGAATTGATAATTTTGTGTGGTATACAAAAGCTTGCAAATTTCATGTGGCCTCATTTGTTGATCTTCCTCAGCAATTGGGAGTCCTAATCAGAAAATACTTACCTAGTTCTGTTGTATATTGTACTTTTTTTTAAAGCAATTTCAGAGTTTTGGGTCTTACATTGAGATCTTCGATCATTTGGAGGTGAAATTTTTCTAATATTTTAATTTCAAATTTAAATGTTAGCACTTGTTCTGTGAAGTCAAATGCAGTCATTATTAAATAAAAAACTATATGTTAGGATTCTTAAATCATAACTGTATTAAATAGGAACTATAACCATTTTTACTGTTATTGTTAGTCTTCTTAATTTCTTTATCTTCAAGAAAACAAGTTAAACATCTGGTTAATGTGGGGGTGCAGCTTTATTGGAAAGTGGTAAAGTTCATATAATTCTTAGTTTATCCCAACACTCTGGACACTAAGGTAAGAGGATTTCCATGAATTTGAAGCCAGCCTGGGGCTACAAAATGAGTCAGCCTGCACTAAAGTGAGACTCTGACTCAAAAAAAAAGAAGAAGAGAAACGATGATGTGTTCCATTGATGATAATAGTATATAGTCTGTGTTCCTTAATCATGGGGATGTTTCACTGTTGTACCAACATTCCAGAGTGTACTTACACAATCTCAAAGGACTTTGTCACTAGGTGACATAAGGGATCATTATTTTTATTTGTGATAATCTCATATATACGTATTGCTTTTTGATTAGGCATACCTCATATTGCCCTCTATTATGCCCCCCACATCACAGTTCCACTACATATCTTCTTCCCAGTAATTAACAGTTGCTATACCATGGAAGAGAATAACTTCCCTTCCCCCAGTAACCACTAATAGTCATTATCTCCTTAGGGAGGGGAGTGATATCATGGGCCTTTTTTCCTATCCATAACAGAATGTTGACTGTACCCATCATGTGCAAGTTTTATGCAGGTAACCACAGCTGCTACAAGTTCATGAGTGCAATGGCCATGTCATATCCAGAAGATAGAGATCCTATAAGCAGCTTATCATTGAGTGAAATACATGACAACAGCTACAGAATCTATAGATTGATTGCCTGCCTTATACCTATTCTTCATATTTTATACACAATTATTTCACTTTAATTACTAGTTCACTATTATCCTATGTATATTACAGATTTGAAACAAAACATTAGGAAGACTAGGGAATGTGTCCAAAGTCTTATAAAGCAATGAGAGTCCATCAAAATCCAAACCTGGGTTCATTAGATTTCAGTGCTTTAATAAAGATATTATTTTATCTTCTGGATTATGCTTTTAACATATTTTATATCTTGTTTATTATGACTTGAGTAGCTGCTTATTACTGTCTTCTGCTATGGAGATTGCACTAATTAGGGTGAGGATTATCTGGAAACTACACTCTTCCTTTCCCCTAAATAAAATAATACCACCTTAAATACAATAGACATTTCTTTCTTTTTCAAGTAAGCATAGACTATCAGAGTTTGATATGGCAGCTCTTCAATTATCTGGGACTTGCTTGTTTTGTTTTCCTGCTCTTTTCTCATTATAGCATGTCAGCCTGGTAGCCCAGCATGGAGAGCTCTAGATAGCACAACCACATTCTGCCTAGAAGGAAGGAGAAAAGAAAAAAAAAGTATATGCCTTCCTTTTAAGAATACTTCTTGGAAGCTGCAGAAAACATTTTCTGTCTACTTCCCATTGATTAAAATGAAATCACAAAGTAACCTAGATAAAACAGAAGCTGACACTTGAACTTTATTCCAGATGGTCATACACTAGCCAAATCAAAGCTTTCAGAGGAGAATGAATACTGAGGAATCATTGACAACTAATACCACAGTGACCATGAAGATTATTTTAACTTACTTTTTTGCCAAGTCTTTTTGAAATAGTGGAATTATATTTTCCCCAGACCTTGAATTACCCAAAGCTTTCTTTTGAAAAATTGATAACAAGATACACATTTGTGAGAATAAATAAATGATGCCTAAAAGTTAAAATAATATCAGAATATCTTCTGTTAAAGTCACTATTATTATTATAATTCCCATTTGATATAACAATTTTGAAAATTTAACTTAAAAAATCTTGTGTTCATTGAGTCTTATGCACATATTTTTCTAGAAATATGAAAAATCTGAAAGTAGGAGGCTATGTTGGAAAGAAGATTGTTACAAACAATAATTTTTATACTTTTTCACAGAAGTCTCCATAGGATTCTTACTTGGTTCCCAGTTGCAGCTATGAGTTTCTTTCCACTGAATGGATCTCTTAGCCAGTCAGAGAGCCATTGGTTACCCACCTAGGCTATGTGCCACTATTGCACAGGTGTGTTCATCTTGTTAGCCTGGTTGCTTTCATATAGCAGTGTCCCCTGCTTGCTCACAACTTTTTTGTCCATTTCCCCCCAAGTAGCTCATGTAGTGCTTTTCAGCAGTATACAGCTAACCATCTGGGAACTGGCTTCCTTCTAGAATTCAGCTGGATCTCTGGATGTCTGTGTTGGCAGTATATGGTCCCAACGGTGATAAATTCTTTAAGCAAAGTGGCAGGATACAAAATCAACACCAAAAAAATCAGTAGCCTTCCTATATGCAAAAGACAAATATACAGAGCAAAAAAAATCAGCAAGGCTGTCTCATTATCAGTAGCCACAAAAAATCAAATACTTAGAATAACACAAGGATGTGAAAGACCTATATAATAAAAACATAAAAACACTCAAAAAAATTGAGAAGGACATGAGAAGATGGAAAGACCTTCCATGCTCCTAGATAGGTAGAATTTACATTGTGAAAATGACAATTCTACCAAAAGCAATATACAGATTCAACACAATGCCAATAAAAATTCCAGCAATGTTCTTCACAGAGATACAAAAAAATTTCAAATTTCATATGGAATCCAAATATGATATCCAAAAATATCCTCAGCAGAAGAATCACCTCTACAGGTATCACCATACCCAATGTAAAGCAATACTACGAAACCATAGGAACAAAAAAACAGCATGGAACTTGCATAAAAATAAACATATAGACCAATGGAACTGGATGGCAGTTGCTTAGGCAGTTAAATATACATCTATCCAAGCTACCCAAGGGACATACAAACATTTGTGGATACAGAAACAAAAAAATGTTTACTTGTGGATTTTTACATAAATAACTCAAAACAAAAACAGCTCAAAGTTTCATCAATAGAATAATAACCAAATTTTGAAATAGCTATATGAACCAATACTAAAAAGTAATGAAAAGAAGTTAGCCACTTGTAGGTACAAGAACATTTATAGATCTTAAAAATGTGCCATGTAAAAGTAACCAGATAAAACCGTATTTAATGATTTATTAAAAGTTGTACAACAGAAAAATCTAATCTGCATTCATAAAAGAAAACCAATGCTTATTGGGAATAGAAGAGCTTGGTTTAAACTGGAGGGTGAAGAAAATGTTGTATGCCTTGATTGTTGTAAGTTATTTGGTATATATATATATATTTTGCAAAACTCATTGAATGTACTCACAATAGATAAAATTTATTATTTATAATTTATCCTCATAAAGTTATATTTACTTAATGAAAAATGCCTATTGAAACACAGTAGCATGAAAAATACAAGAAATACAATTTTTAAGCAAAGAAAATAAATGTTTGAGTTGATTAGTTCTTTTTAAATTGATTTAAAAAATTATTTGTGGGGCTGAAGATATGTATCAGTGGTTAGAGGCACTTGTTTCCAAAGCCTGAAAGCCTGATGACATCAGTTTAATTCTTCACTATCCATATAAAGCCAAATGCACAAAGTGGCACATGTGTCTGGAGTTCATTTGCAGTAGCAGGAGACCCTAGCATGCCCCTACTCACCCTATGTGTGCCTCTTTCTCTCTGTCTCACAAATAAATAAATAAATAAATAAATAAATAAATAAATAAATAAATAAATAAATAATTTGTATGTATTGTATTGGGGGCATGCCAAGATCTTTTGCCGCTGGAAATTAATGCCCATCCTGCTTTATGTGGGTGGCTGTGGAATTGAACTTGGGCTGGCATGCTTTTGTAGTAAGCGCCTTTTAACAGCTGGGCCATCTGCCCAGCCTCTTTATTAGTTCTCTTTATTAACATCTCAACTTATTCAATTATTGTTATCAGAATGTATATAATTAAATACAATTTTGATTAGGGACCTATTTCTTTAGAATATATTTGCATATTATATCACACACATTGAAATTCCTAATACTATAGAAGTTTTAAAAGTAATTGCTTTTCTTTTATTTCACTTTTAGGGGATTATGATTTTCATATTGCTCAGCTATGTACCTTTATTGATTCAGTTGATATTTTTCATTCTGAATGAGCACCTATTTTTCTATTGACTGCAACATTGAGTACAATTGTAATAGTAATAAAACTTTCTTAAAATGAAAGTCCAGTACTAGGTGGCTACATTGCTGAATTCTGTTAAAGTACTATATATGAGCTAACTTATTTCCTTCCCAAACTATTTCAAAGATTGAAAAGGAAGGAACTCTGAAACAGTCATTCTATAAGATCAGCATTAAAATCTAGGCTTGGCATCCCAGTGCTGAGGAGGTGGAGACAGGTATTAACTGGGGGCTCACCAGCCAGCCATTCTAGCCTATTTGATGAGCTCTAGGTCAGTGAGAGATCCTGCCTCAAAAAAAGGGTGAGTAGTACTCAAGGAACAACAACCAAGCTTGTCCTCTGGTCTCCACATGCATGTGCACATACATATATGTCTACCTGTGCACACATTTATGCATGTGTATACACACACATACACACACACAGCCAACATTACTACAACAATTAAAAACAGGGTCTCTAGGAGTTGTGTGATGAGTCTGTAGTATTATCTTTTGCCTGGGGCAGGTATTCAAGAGCTTTGACATAAGTTTGTCTTGTTTGGGACCTCATGGGTCTCTTTGATCAACAGCTCAGTGTGGCCATACACTTTTAATATTCAGGAAATATATCAAAGTTTATGATGTAATTCTTGTTGTTCATCTGTTTCTGTTTTAAAGGAAAAAGAAAGTTTGTGTAAACTATAGATATTTTAATGAGGGTATATTTTTGAAATCTAGACTTTTTTCTGTGCTTTTAGACTTTTTTGTTGGGTATATTTTTGTTTCCCATGTTACCTTCTTTGCAGATGGACCATATATGATTTGATGGGTTGAAAAGAGAAATATCCTCACTAAAGTTGCTTTAAAAGTTATATGGCCACTATATATGTAAAGATGTGGTACATGTCTTTAACCCCAGCTCTAGAGAGGCAGAGGTAGGAGGAATGCCATGAGTATGTATGTGTATATATACAAAGCCATATGGATTCATACTCACATGTAGATTCATAGAGATGTTCTTTATTAACATTTCTATCTCCTGTGCCTTCCTTAAGGAAGTCGAGTTTAATAGAAATGAATTCATCAATACTTCTACCCCTAAGAGAGGTGACCAGTTTCTATTTTAGCAGCAAGAGAGCTGACATGCAGAGAAGTTTAATTACTTGCCCATGGTTATTTGTAGAAGTGGAAATAGGATTTTGAGTTTATGACTCTCATAACCTTAAGACTACTTTGTCTACTTTTTTGAAATGCTCTGTGCCTAGATTCTGCTCTTGGATAACAGTTAATACTTAAGACCTAAATTCTGAAAAATATTCCCTCTTACAATGGAGCCCTAAACCATTCTTTTTATATAGTCCCTTGAATATAAATGTTACTATGCAAACATTTTATTTATATATTGTCAGGTTAAGTTCAGAAATATTTTGTCTTACTTTCTCATCTTCTTATCAATAAAGCTAAGATCTTGAATTAATTCTCATGTTTAAAGCCATTTTATTATAGAATTCTTTAAGAAGCATTTAAGTATTTGAAAATATTTCTATTTGATGAATATTTAGGAAGTTTATAGAGTTTCAAAAGTATAAATTGGAATTTCCCTGTGGGTAATTGCGCCTCCAGTCTCAGTGTGTCAGGTGAATAGATAAAATTGAATAAATAGAACCATATAGCATATTATGACTGCCAGTGCTGTCACTGTCTTAAACCAAGGGGTCATTCCCATTCATCTAGAGTCTTTATTTGCAAAACAGATGTCTTTGGTTCCACATTCACTTTTAGATTATTACTATAATTCTGAGAAATTGCTTGGGGAGACAGAGATAAGAGAGAAAGATGTTAAGGAACCCAAAATTAAGCCTGTTTTTGAGAAGATGATAGATAGTATATTAAATGTACAGTTCTATCAAAAAAACAACAGAGGGCTGGAGAGATGGCTCAGTGGTTAAGGCACTTGCTTGTAAAACCTAACCACTCAAGTTCAATTCCCCAGTATCTACATAAAGCCAGCTGCACAAAGTGGCATCTGGAATTTGTTTGCAGTAGCTAGAAGCCCTGGTGTGCTCATTCTCTCCCCCTGGAAATAAATAAATAAAACAAACCCAATTGAGTGTATAAATACATTTTCAAAGTCTAAAACGTAGAATTAAAGATAATGAAAAAAGCCAAAAGGTTGGAAATAAGATAATAAGGCTGCAGACACACATGCACTATTGGTCTCAGGATAAAATTTTCTATGTCCACTGGTGAGCATAATTGGCTGATTGTGTGAGCTATATGTGTTGTATAAAGTGGAATATGTTGTGGTTATTCTCTGCAAGCCCAAAACTTGAATATGTGGGAGTTTTGGAACAGACAAAGAAGGCTGCTACATTGAAAAGATTGGGTCTAAGTTGGAGATATTACTGATGTATTTCATTGCTTAAAACTGAGAGAAATATTTTATACCTTTGACTGGACTTTAAAACCCTGACTACTTGATTGCTAACAAGTCATAAGCATTTAGGGTTTTTAAAAAAGGTACACCCACAGAATGTTTGAAGTGACTTTTTTGTGGCTTTGAATCTAACTTTCAGTTTTTTATGTTAAGATAACTGCCTCTTTTGATATAAAATATTGCATTTATATGCTGAGAGCTAGCAGAGTGAAACTTACAGGGCATTCTACAGTATGGCACTTTTCTAACATGTTTCTCCATTAGGTTTCCTTTGTGTTGCAGTTTTGTCAGTTTGAGAACTCCACACTGTAAAACTTCACTACTGGGTGATCTGGTTTTATTCACTACTAGTGAATATACTCCTCCAAGAAACAGCATATGGACCATTATGTAATTTTCTAGCTTAGTTACAATTTTAAATATAAATTCTGTCATCCAAAAATAAAGATTTCCAGAACAATTTTAAATTATGGCACATGCACATAGTCTAAGAACTTCATTTAACTGTATTTCTTTACCTCTCCTTTTCAGACAACCTTTACTCAAGAGGGCCTTACCTCTTCCTCCTCTGTTTTTATTGTTCCTGCCTCTGTATATATTGATCTCTTCCATTTTCTGTCAACCCAACAATAATCACTAGTCTTACTCATTTTTTTGTTTTTTTTTTCTTTTTCTCTGTTATTTTTCTCTTCATAGCCAAAGTAACTAATATACTAGTATGCACATGAGTATCAGTGACTATTTCCATTCTAAAATGACTGGCACTTGAGGATTAATTTTTCTGACAGACCTATATTTTCATAGTGATTGAAATAGTCTAATTTTATATTAATAATCAGACAGTATTCTAATGATGGGGGAGTACTAGGGATTGTTGCTAGTGCTTGGACAATTAGTCCAGCTAAGAAAAACATGAACACAACCCTACAGTAACGTGAGCCTATTTCAACAATGCAAACATTCCTTCTGAAAGCACATATGTTATTTAAAGTAAATTAATTAATAAACAAGTAAAAATTTTAAAAAATCAACTAATAACCTAATCCAGATGCACAAGTATCAATGCAAAAACACAAGTAATACAAAAAACTAAGGTAACATAATTCCTTCAAAAATTAGTAATCACATTGCAATGGCCTCCACTGACTATGAATTAGATGAACCAAAAAAATAAAAAAATACATATGATCATATGTTCAAAGAAATCAAGAAGAAAATAAGCCTCTGAATGAATCACAAGAGAACACAAACAGCTGAATGAAATAAGGATGTCAATTTAAAGCATGAAAGAGGAATTCAATAAAGAGAGAGACACTGAAGTAAAAACAAACTGAAATACTTGAAAACAGCACTGTTAAATCATAAAAAGCTCCATGGAAAATCTCACCAATAGAACAGATCAAGGAGAGGACAGAAATCTGCACTTGAAGATAAGGTTGAAGAAATGGAACACTCCAACAAGGACAAAGATAGGTTAAGAAGGTATGACTAGGCCTTGCAAGTTACTTAAGGCAAGGGCTGTGATAGTGGCTAAGTAGATAAAGTGCTTTCCACAAAAGCATAAGTAGTTCAGAACCCATGTAAACCTGGATACTGTAGGGCAGCATTTGTAATTTTAGTACACCTAGGGAGAGAAGGGAGGTGGACACAGGAGAATTGACCTTGCAGTAACCTTGCAGTCCATCTAGCCTGGCAAACACAGTGTGAGCAACAAGAAACAAGTTGGAAAGTGACAACAAATACCCCAAGTTGTCCTGTGACCTCCACAGGTATGCCAGTATACACATGCACCTGTCACATACAAGGTATAGAATACATTTTCAATAAAATAAAGAAGAAAAATTTCCAAGGTTAGGTAAAGAGATGCCAATCCAAATACAAAGACCAGGAATGAACTTCTCATTATATTCTAATTAAAGTACTTAAAGAAAGAGAACAAAGAAAGCATATTGAAAGTGGCAAGAAGGAGGCATACCAAATCATATATGATGGCAGACTTGAGGGAATAACAGCAGGTTTCTCAACAGAAACTGTAAAAGCCAGGATGACTGGAAATGGGATCTGAAAGACAACTGCTGACCCAGACTACTCTGTCCAACAAAGCTGTCATAGCTTTCCATGATAAAAACAAGCTCATTCTCACCCTTGGTTGGAGAATCTGCTTTATTTTACAGATGGCAGAGAAAATGGAGAACCAAGATTCATTTATAAGACAAGATAGCCGACTGCCCACCATGAGATGTGCTACCTCTTCCACATCTTCCAGGGCCTAGGAGAAATTACAGAGAGAGCAGCAACATGAATACTACTGTTTGCTATTCTGACAGCCAGTTCCAGGGCGATAGTGACAGATAACAGTGATCAATCAAAACCCATCAAAGCTGAAATCCAGAGGCTACAACGAACTCAACCATAATAAATCAGACTACCAACAGGCCTTCCATGGCCCAGGGGACATTGTGGAAGAGGGGGTGGAAAGATTGTAATAGCCACAGAGTGAGTAGGAATACACTGAGGTGTGGTTTCCCAACCCCACAAAGACTGACAGAGGCCTTTATGACCCCACAGTGAATACCATAGCCCCATTAAGGAGGGTCCCCAGGGTAACAGGAGCAGGGGAGAGGGAATAAAAGAGTATAACCTGTTATATATAAAAAACAAAAGAAAAAAATTAAAGAAAAACAAGCTCAAGGAATTCATGACTACTAAGCAAGCTCTGTAGAAAATCCTTGAAGGAATCTTTTGGAATAAAGAGGTCCTATGAAAGAATGAACCATGCTTCAAAAAGAAACTCCAATGACTCTACCAGAAACCCCTTAGAATTTATGAATACTTCCAGCAAAGTTCAGTATACAAAATTAACACACAACAAATTAGTAGCCTTCCTATATACCAATAACACACTGAAGAAAAATAAGGAAACAATCCTATTCACAGTTGCTACAAAATAATGAAAGACCTCTATAGTGAAAACTTTAAACCAATGAAGGAAAATTGAAAAAGACACCAGAAGATGAGAAGACCCCAGTACTCATGGTTTGGATGAATAAGTATTAAGAAAAATGTCTATCTTATCAAAAATAATGTACAGATTGAAAGCAGTCTGCATCAAGTTTCTAATACCATTTTATTATTTACAGAAATAGAAAAAAAATCTTAAATTTTTTATGTGGAAGCACAAAAGTCTCTGGATTGCCAAAGTAATCCTGAGGGAAAAGAATAAGTCTAGAGGTATCTCCATACCTGATTGTCAAGCTGTGTTATAGAACCATGTTAACAAACAGCATGATACTAGCACAAAATACAAATGTAGATCAATGGAGCAAAACTGAAGATCCAGATATAAATCTGTGCAGCTACAGTCACCTAATATTTGACATATATGCCAAAAATACTCACTGTCTAAAAGACATTTTTTTTCAACAAATGGTGCTGGTAAAACTGGAATCTACATGTAGAATAATAATAGTAGATCCTTATCTCTCACCCTACACACACAAAAAAAAGCAACAGCAACAAAAACTCCAACTGAATCAAACATATAAACATAAGACCTGAAACAACTGAGGAAAAATAAGGAAAAGACTTCAAGATATTACAATAGGTAAGACAGTTCTGAATAGGACTTGAGTTGCTCAGGAAATAAGGCCAATAATCAACAAATGAGACCTCATGAAATTAAAAATCTTATGTACAGCAAAAGAAACAGTTAATTGATTGAAGAGGCAGCCTTCAGAATAAGAAAATATTTGCCAGTTATACCTCTGACAAAGGATTTATATCTAGAATATATACAGAACTTGAAACAATTGAAAACAAGCAACGCAGTCACAAAATGGGCCAAGTAAGGAACTGAACAGAGTTCCCAGAAGAAATACAAATGACCAACAAGTATTGTTTAAAGTGCTCAATGTTCTTAGCAGTTAGGGAAATGTAAATTAAAACTACTTTGAGATTCCATTTCACCATGGTTAGAATGGCTGTCATCAAGAGAACAAATGACAAGTATTGGCAAGGATGTCAGGAAAGGGAAGCTCTTACTTTCTGTTGATGTAGTGTAAACTAGTGTAGGCAGTATGGAAATCAGTGTGAAGGTTTCTCAAAAAAACTAAAAATAGAACTACTATGTGTCTTGAGTTCATTTGCAGTGGCTGGAGGCCCTGGTGTGCCCATTCTGTTTCTCTTCTATCTCTCTTTGCTTGCGAGTATTAAAACAAAACCTTTTAGCCATCAGAGAAGTAAAATTGTAGCAAATGTTGATATTCAAGTGAATTATGTTTCACATGGTATTTAAGATGAAATTACTTCCCTTTACAAACCAGTATTAAGCGGCTGGAAAATTGGCTCAGAGGTTAAAAGTACTTTCTTGAAAAGCCTGGGTTCCATTTCACTGCCCACATAAAGCCAGATGCACAAAGTGAAACATGCATCTAGAGTTCGTTTGCAGTGGCAAGAGGTCCTGGCAGGCCCATACTTGCTCTCTCTGTCTCTCAGATAAATAAATACATTAAAAGTAAATAAAAACTAGCCAGCGTTTAGTCAGTATTAGGTTTTATTTTTAAGTGCTCCCTTAGTTTCCATAGGCTACAATTATGTAGCTGGAAATATGTAGAATACATAGTATCGTAAATCTTGAATGTGTTTGGGATTGCCTCACTATGAAGATTATTCTGCTAACCTGTCAACACCAAACAGTCAGAAACTTTTCCATTAGGTATTGCTACCATTAAACACAGACTACCAATATTCTTTTTGTCTCCTCATTCTTTACACTTTGTCTTGTGACTTTTCCTGGGGACACAAGCATACATCTTCTCCCCAGATAGGGCACAAAGGACAGACCAAAGAACAATTATAACAAAACCAGTTTGGTGAACCAGTAAGTTAATTGGGGTTACTTACAGAGCAGGGCATGCGATTGCTTGCAGGAGCAATAGCTAACTCAAACTAAAACAAAACTGAATTGCCAGAAAGCCTACCGTAGCATAGGGACAACTCACATTAGCTGCATCTCTGGGACATACTTCAATTGGAGAGCTCCATCAGAGAATCTCTCTCCCCAAGCAATTGTTTCCCCTTTATATAGCTTTAGGGTGTGGTCTTGGCAACCCTTTCCCAGACTTGTTCACTTCCTAAGTCTCTGGAACTTCCTTCCTACACTGCCTGACCCCCAGGAAGGGATGTTTCTAGATAACATTCTGAATCCCCAGAGCCTCCTTTCTCCACTTCAGAGGAAGTCTGCTACACAACACATTTGTACCAGAAATACATGGTTAAACTATAACCAAACATTTCAGGGAAGTATTTTTTTACAAAAAAGTTTTTGTGGTACTTACTAAATCAAGGAATACTTGTTTTATTGCATGTCAACCAGAATATACCAGATATTTTCATGTTTTATCCAGAAACCTGGTTTGTCGAAGACTGTATTATCCTTTAGCAAGTACTGAATTCCAATTCTCTTGTTTGTTCATTGAATTCATTAGGTTAATTGGAGGAAGGAATTGTTATTTAGATTACCTAAAGCAACATTTTAATAACTTTTCCAATTTTATTTACCTTTTTAAACCTATTTGAAAGCTTATTTAAAATTGAATGGTTATTTGAATGTTGCTTTGCTGGACTTAAAGTTCTTTCTCCTTCCTATAGATTCTTCTTTTACTTTGATCCTACCATTTTGGCAACTTATCTCTCCCAGTTCTTTCTTTGATATGTTTTTCAACTTCTATACTCTATTCAGCCCCCACTACAGCCATCTAGACATGCTTCCTCTGTGATAAAATATAGGTTATTGAACTCCTTTTCACTCTTTATGACATCGCTCCACTCTTGGTTGTCTTCTGCAAGAAGAATAATGTCACTTTCAGGTCACAATATGTATATATTGTGTCTGTTCATTCATTCTTTTGTCCCCCCCAAAAAAACTGATGAATCCTAAAAATATAGTGAGCCAAATGACTCCAATATTGGAACATTTTTCTGTTTTCATCTGCACATTGGCTCATTAATCAGATGAAGTCCGCTAGGCCTTTTCCAGCCTTGGTGCTTTTTCGTCTTTTGTGTGTCATCAGGAATCTTAACAGGGATTCAGTACAGTAAAGTGTTTGGTAATTTATGGAAAACTATTGTTCTAGATACATGCATGGAAAGGTATATGATAAAGGGATGGGCTGAAGTGAGCATTACATAAGTGTACAGTATTTTCATCAGAGGAAGTGGTTCATTTGTTCATTCAGCAAATATTGATTGCTTTCAAGCTGGGTACGGTGGCTCACACATTTCAGCAAGCATTTGGGAGGCTGAGGTAGGAGGTTCCCTGTGACATTGCAGCCAACCTGGGCTAGTGTGAAAACCTGTCTCAAAACAAAACAAAACAAAATTACTGAACGCTTCCTTCTCTATTTGGATGGCCATCTCATTGCCTAAATGTAGGAATGATTTGGCTATTTTTTAAATATATTTTCTATGCACTTAATCATTTACTACTTCTTCTTCTGTGCCCATTGTTTTGGTCAATTTCTCCTTGCCATAACAGACATCCAACCAGAAGCAGCTTATAGAAGGAAAGGGTTTATTTGGGCTTACAGACTCAAGTGGAAACTCCATGGGAAAATGAAGGCATGTGCAGAGGGTGGATGTCAACAGCAGGAGAGTGTGCCAAACACTGGCAAAGGGGAAGCTGGCTATAACACCCATAAGCCTGCCCTCAAAAACACACCTCCATCAGATCGGGATCAAGCAGTCCAAACACAAGTTTATAAGGGGGCACCTGAATCAAACCACTACACCCATGATTCATAAATTTAATCTTGTAATGGTCTAGAGGTTCAAGTGGGATATCTCTCATAGGTTCATGTGTTTCGAATATGTTGTTCTCAGCTGGTGACAATTTGGAAAAGTTGTTGAGCCTTTGGAAAGTGAAGCCTTGCTGGAGGAGTATGTCAACAGTTGGGGGTGGTGCGGGCAGAACTTGAAGTTTATTAGTAGAAAGAAATCTAAAAATCAAAGTAGAAATAAATGAGAATTTAAAAAAACAGTGTAGAATAGCTGTGAAGAGTTGGTTCTTTCAGAAGATGATCAAAAGTGACAAAATTTCAGCTAGACTACAAAATGTTCTAAACACACAAAATTAGAAATGAAAAAGGAGATACTACAGCTGATAATCACAGGAATAACACACATCATTAGAGTATTATAAAAACAAACTAATCCAACAAATTGAAAGTCCTAGAAAAAATGCATGGCTAGACAGGGAACAGAGAGATATTGATTAATGAATACAAAGTTATAACCGAGAGGAATAGGTTCTGTTGTTCAGTCACACAGTATAGTGAATACTTGGTGACAATGAATTATATTTTTAAAAATATTTATTTATTTGCAAGCACAGAGAGTGACATAGAGGGAGAGAGATATAGAAAATGGCTATGCAGGGCCTCTTGCCACTGCAAACAAACTCCAGATGCATGTGCCACTTTGTTCTTTTGACTTTATGTGGGTCCTGGGTAAACAAACTTGGGCCATCACTCTTTGCCATCAAGAATTTTAACTGCTGGACTATGTCGCTAGCCCCTGAATTGTATTTTTGGAAATTTCTAAAAGGAAGGATTTTAAATACTCTTACCACAAAGAAATGATGAATATTTGAGGTGATGAGTACTATAATTAACCTGATTTGATCATTCTGTGGTATATACATATATCAAAACATTGTATTGTATAAATATATATAATTATCATTTGTCAGAATTAAAATGAAACCTTAAATAATGTTTTTCTGACAGCTTCTTCATAACTCCTTTTACATGGTTTGCATATTTTTATTGATTCAATTTTTAAAATACTAAAGGAAAAAAGGATGAAAAGAAAACCTCAGATATTAGTACCTTTTCAAATTTCTTAGAGAACTGCTAGTCTTGTCTTTTAACAGAAAAAGATATGTTCAAGCCATTTACATTTCTTATTCTTCAGTGTGTAGGTTAGTTGAAAATGGGATCACATGACTACATAGGAATGCAAAGGAGGCATGATCGTTTACAAGTTTAGAATCTTTATATCTCACCATTTTTGAATATTTCTCTATTAATTAAACCTAAAAAGGTTTCTTCCAAAAGATAAACTTTTAAGAACAGTACAGTTTTTTGAGTAATTAACAAGTTGTAGCCCCAGGTTTGGGAGTAAAGGTAGCCAGTAAGATACTACCCAAAAATTACATGTTTCATATAAAGCAGTATATATTTCTAAGGTTGAGGAACATTTTAATATGAAAAGGTAAAAGTGGGTGTGGGTAGACAGCTCTTGAAATGATCCTTGTATATAGATACTATACCTTTGTGAAATCCCTGACAGATAAGTGTGAGTTGTTTTAGTATAAGTGGCAGCCCTAACAGATTAGGCTTGGTCATCTTCCCTAAAACACCAATTAGAGAGAGTAGTGTTGGCGAAAAATACAGAAAGGAGATTTATTCCAAATGGTCATACTGGTTAGAGGAACAGATAAAAGGGTCCAGTGACTCCCATGTTCATCTTCAGGATAGGTTTAAATAGTGGAAAAAAATACATTGAGGCCAAGAGTTAATTTAGCAGTCTTGATCAAGGTGTGGCCTCACCCAATATTATGACACCTGATAATAATAATGCAATGCGGTCCAAAGAAATCTTTATTGCTTGAGGGGCTAGGTGGTTCTCAGGAGGTGATTACTTCTCCTCCAATGTGTGGCCTCACCATCATGAATACCCAAATGTCCTCAGAGGGGGAGGACAAGATTTGACTCTTCCTTGAATGCAAAGTGACTGCAGGTTTATGATAATGACTTATCTTTGTACCTTTAAAGGAGGCAGACAGACACAAAATGAAAGCAGAGATATATGAATGCAAAGCACAACTCTTATTCCAAAGGGAATGATTAATAGCTTATTATGAACCAAATATAAATGACCAAGAACATGGAATCAAGTAACTTTGAATGACATGTTGCAGTTGTGGAAATGATTACATTAATTTTATGTTAACAGAAAAAAAAAAAGCAAAAAAGTCAATATACTGGTAGAGGCAGTACAGTTGAATATAAAGGAATCATGCTGGAACCTGGCACTAGTCTGAATGACTCCTCTAATGAAAGTGGATCAACCCTGGAGTCTCATGTTGAATTACCAAAACTGTCAACACAAAACATAGCTCTCACTTTGAAGATACCAAGACTCATGTATTCTTTTTTTAAAAAATTAGATTAGAGGTTTATTTGGATGACAATTCTAGTGGTGAAAGGGTCCAAACAGCATGATATTGTCATATTAACAACATGGGGTGTGCGGGGTGGGGAAGAGATGGACAGGCTATGAAGCAGAAGGTACCAAAGACATTGAGAAGCCTCACTTTACAAAAACACATTCCCATGAGACCTAACTCACCCCAAAAGATTTCCACTGATCCCTTCCAAGGTTGGATGCCCATGAATTAATCACTTCCCATTAGGTCTCACTTCTTTTTTTATGATCATACATTTTCTTGATTTATTTTTAACTAATATCTTTATTATGAATATATATTGTATGAGCAAATCTTGTGAAGGTGTCCTTGTTTCCCTCCTCTCTGTCCCCTTCCACTGGGGTCCTTCTCAGTGAGCATACTGGATCTGTCCATAGAGTAGCCAGTTTTTTTTTCTTTTTCTCCCCCCCTTTGTACATTGTTTCTGAGGGGGGCAATGTCTCTGGATATTCTCCCCCACCATGGCTCTTACATTCTTTCTGCTCCATCTTCAGACTCATGTATTCTTCAACTCAGTGACTATATCATGGGAATATGGATTCAGGTGGCACTGAATGACAAGTTCTACCATGGATATTGTTACATTTTGAAGTTTGTATAATTATAGGAAATTTTTTAATCAATGCAGTCACCAATACGTTTGTGGGGACATCAGGTGGAAGGGTTTTAGCAAATTGAGGAAGTCTTTGTTTCAGATTTCAGATGTTGATAACATTCTTAACTTTTGGGCTGGTAGAAACTAATGGTCCGCTAAATTCATACATTCCAAAGGTTTAATCTGATTGTCAAAAGGATGTTAGGTAAGATACAGAGGTTGGCGATAAAGAGGCATTGATGGTTTAGTAGATGGTTCGAAATAATTTTCTTGCTATGAAACATCCTAACTTACCACATCCACGAATTTCCTCTAGTCAGTCTGTAGAATCTTCAACACAGGTTTTTGCTTTTCAGGAAATGTCACTCCTCACATACCAGACTTTTACCTTGCTTTTTAGTTACCTTGAGGGCCTAAGTGAGGAGTCACTGTTTTTACAAAGGCAGATTCTAAGTACTCTTTTCATTAATAACATTTTATGAACAGAATATGTAAGAAAGTATATGAATTTCACATTGAAGTTGTGACATTATGACAAGAGTCAAATTTCCACCTTATACCATTATCCACTTTACCTTGGGTGAGACCAGGTTGCAGACATGTGCCCTGATCTCCTGCCCACCCTTATGTGCTCGGAACCCCTGACCCTAGGCAAGTCCAAGTAAGGGAGCTATGCCTTGGCTCCCCACCAGCCCAAGTGCCCCATGACCCATCCACTGATCTCAGGATCCAAACAAGGTCCAGCCGCCAGCCTGCTACTGCTGTTGAAGGTTTGAACCCCCCCCACACACACACACACTACCTGACAACAGAGGAACCTAGCACATGCCAAAATCTCACCAGTCCTCGACACAATCTCATGCAAGGTCCCTGCCACTGCTGAGGGCCCAGGAAAAACCAATCTCTCATCTGAACATGAGTAGATGACAACACAAGAACACACAGGCAGAGTGCCCCCCACAAAGTTTTCCTAGCCCCACTTAGGAAATCGACACTGAAAATATCAAAGAAAGAGTGCAGATGCAATCCAAGGAGGAGATGACAACATATTCATTACACCTCTGCATGAAGTCTATATCCAGATTATTCATGGAAATGGGAGAGAAAATTGATAATGTAAGTGGAAATGTGCAGAATCAGCTCATAAGCTTCACCACCAGGCTCAATATAATGGAGGAAAAACAGATGGACTTTTCTAGAACAGTAAATGAGCTAAAGGCAAATCATCAGAGGAGCTCAATAATCAGCTGGCTAAACTAAATGAAAACATAATCAAGTACAAGGATGAGTACCAAGAAGCTTTAAGTAAGACAACATTTAAAATGAAAATGCAACTCAACAAAGAGATGGAGACCATGCAAAAATCTCTATTGGAAAACCAAATCAAATGGAGATAGTTAAAACGTCTCTAGAATCCCTCACTACAATAGTTAATAACCTGGAAGACAGAACCTCAGACATTGAAGACAAAGCAGAAGAAAGAGATTGGGGTAACAAAAACTTGGATAAGTTCAAAAAAGCATACAAAAAAATATGAGGGACCTATGAACACCCTTAAACAACCAAACCTTCACATCATGGGGATACCAGAGGAGGAAGAAATCCAGGCAAAAGGCATAGAGAACATATTCAACCCAATTATTGAGGAAAATTTCCCCATTCGAGCAAATGACAATCCCAGCCAGATACAAGAAGTATACCAAACACCAAACAGGCAGGACCAAAGGAGAAACTCCCCAAGACACATTGTAGTGAAAACCCTAAACAGTGAAAGCAAGGAGAGAGTTCTAAAAGCAAGAGCAAAATGACAAATCACATATAAAGACATACCCATCAGAGTTGCACCAGACTTCTCCATGGAAACCATGAAAAGGAGAAGGGTTTAGAATGGCATACTTCAAAGCCTAAATCCCTTTGGCTTTCAACCCAAACAATTGTACCCTGCAAAAGTATCCCTTATAATAGGAGAAAGGAAAATATTTCAAGATAAAAGCCAGCTCTATAATTATATGGACACTAAACCAAACCTACAGAGAATTCTCCATGAAATATTCTGCTTAGAAGAGCCAAGCAACCAACCCCCAGAGCCATCCAGAAGTTGGACACAATAATCAAGCCTATAGGAAATAAAATAACAAGAGAGGCATCAAATCCTATTCACCCTACATTATGGCTGGGATTGAGTCAAGCCTCACAGTTATAACTTTGAATATTAATGGTCTTAACTCGCCCATAAAGACACAGGCTAGCAAGATGGATCAGAAAAATGGATCCTTCCATCTGCTGCCTCCAAGAAACCCACCTCACCTCTCCAAAGATAGGAACCTCCTAACAGTGAAAGAATGGAAAATGATCTTCGAAGCTAATGAAAATACAAAACAAGCAGGGGTTGCTACACTAATATCTGACAAAATAGACTTCAAACCAAAATCAATTCAAAAAGACTATCAAGAATCCAACAAGAGAATGTCACCATCATAAACATGTATACACCAAATACAGGTGCACCGCAGTTCATAAAGGAAAAACTGATGGAAAACAAAACATTTAAACTAAAAGTCCATCATAATTAGAGACATTAATACACCACACTCATATTTACACAGATCATGCAAAGAGAAGGTAAACAGGGAAATAATAGAACTCAATAACACCATAGATCAACTGGACCTAACAGACATATACAGAACATTCAATCACAACTCTACAGAATACACATTCTTCTCAGTAGCTCACAGAACTTTCTCCTATATAGACCATATATTAGGAAATTAAACATGCCTCAACAAATTCAAGAAGATTCAGGTAGCATCCTGCATCATATTGGACCACAATGTATTGAAGCTGGAAATAAACAATGAGAGAACAAACAGAAATCACACCAACTATTGGATTGAACAATATACTATTAACCAATGAATGAGTCGTTTGAGAAATTAAATTGGAAATTGAAAATTTTCTTGAACTAAGTGATAATGAAAATACATTATAACAGAACCTATGGAAAACAATGAAGGCAGTCCTAAGGGGAAAATTAATAGCACTAAAAGCCTTCATAATGAAGACAGATCCCAAATTAATAACTAAACAGCTAAAGGCATTGGAAAAATTAGAACAATCTAATGTTAGGAGCTCAAGATGAAAAGAAATAATTAAAATCAGAGCAGAGATCAATGAATTAGAAACTACGAAAACTATTAAAAAGTTGATGAAACAAAGAGCTGGTTCTTTGAAAAGGTAAACAGGATTGACAAACCCCTGGCCAATCTAACCAAGCAGAAAAAAGAGAAGTCCCAAATCAACGAAATCAGAAATGAAAAGGGAGAACTCACAACAGACACCAATGAAATTGGAAGAATCATCAGGACCTATTTCCAAAACCTCTATTCGACAAAATTGGAGAATCTGGAAGAAATGGATGAATTCTTGGACACCAGTCACTTACCAAAACTAAACCCATAGTAGATAAATCTCCTAAATAAACATTGAATATTACATTGAACAAAATTGAAAATGTAATAAAAAACTTCCCCAGAAGGAAAAGTCCAGGTCTTGATAGATTCTTAGCTGAATTCTACCAAAACTTCTTCACAGAATTCAAACCACTCTTACTGCAGATTTTCAGAGTAATTGGAAAACAGAGAATACTTCCAAACTCCTTCTATGAAGCTTGCATAACTCTAATACCCTAACCAGGCCAAGATAAATCCAGAAAGGAAACTATATATATCCCTGATGAACATAGATGAAAAAAATTCTGAATAAAGTCCTTACAAACCGAATTTAGCAACATATTAAAATATTATCTACCTTGGCCAGGTAGGCTTCATACCAACAATGCAGGGTTGGTTCAACATATGGAAATTAGTCAACATAATCTATCACATTTATAAATTTAACCACAAAAACCACATGGTCATCTCAATCAATGCATAGAAAGCCTTCAACAAAATCCAATACCCCTTCATGATCAAAACACTTGAAAGATTTGGAATAGAGAGCCTATACCTCAACATAATTAAGGCCATATACAAAACTCCTAAAACCCAAATAATACTCATTGGGAAAAGACTCAAGGATTCCCACTAAATTCGGGAACAAGACAGGGTTGCCCATTCTCACCACTGCACTTCAACATAGTGCTTGAAGTTCTGGCCAATGCAATAAAACAGGAGAAAGACATAAAAGGGATACAAATTAGAAAAGAAGTGAAACTATCCCTTTTTGAAGATGATATGATCTTATACATAACAGACCTGAAGAACAGTGTTAGTAAACTCACTAAGTGATAAATTTCTTCAGCAAAATGGCAGGATACAAAATTAACACACTAAATTCAGTAGCCTTCCTGTATGCAAGTGACATGCATACAGAAAGAGCAATCAGTGGAACAATCCCATGTTCAAGAACCACAAATAAACTCAAATGTCTTGGAATAACACTAACCAGTGATGTGAAAGACTCATATAATGAAAACATAAAAATGCTCAAGAAGGAAATTAAGGATGACCTGAAAAGATGGAAAGATTTCCCATGCTCCTAGATAGGTAGAATTTATATAGTGAAAATGGCAATACTCCCCAACGCTATGTGCAGATTCAATGCAATGCCAATAAAATACTAGCGTCATTCTTTTCAGGAATAGAAAAAATAATCTCCAAATTTATTTGGAATGGCAAAAGCCTCATATATCCAAAGCTATCTTTAGTGAAACAAGCACGTCAGGCGGGATCACCATACTCGTGCTAAAGATATACTACAAAGCCATCATAACAAAAACAGCATGGTACTGGCATAAAAATAGACAGATAGACCAATGGAACATAATTAAAGACCCTACCTTAAGCTCAAGCAACTATACATACTTCATATTTGTCAAAGATGTCAATAATGTTAACTAGCATAAATACAGCATCTTTAACAAATATTGATGGAATAATTGGATAAATACTTGCAAAAATGAAACTAGACCATCTCCTCTCACAATACAAAAAAATTAACTCCAAATGGATCAAAGACCTTAACGTAAGACCTGAAAATCTGTAAACCCTGAAATGAAAAAATGGGGGAACTCTCTATGAGATAGGAATAGGGAAAATCTTCCTGAACAAACTTCCGATAACCCAGGAAGTGCAGCAATCACTTAACCAGTGGAATCTGATCAAGCTAAAAAGCTTCTGTACAAACAAGCATACCATATTCAAAGCCAATAGACCACCATCAAAGTGGGAGTTAATCTTTGCCAGCTAAAAAAATGGATAGAGGTCTAATATTTAGAACATACAAAGAACAAAAAATTAAATGAAAAAGCATCAAACAGCCCTCTCACAAAAGGGGAACTGATCTCAACAGGGAATTCACAGAGGAAGAAATACAAATGGCCAACTCCCATTTGAGAAAATGTTCAATGTCATTAATCATCAGAGAAATGCAAATCTAAACAACAATGAGATTATATGTAGCTCCAGACAAGCAAGTCAAGAAAAGTTCATCTGTGTAATAGTGGCACTAAACTGAGGAGGGTAATCAACGGCTTAATGATTGGTTAATAGATCCGCTTAATGACA
Source organism: Zapus hudsonius (assembly GCA_004024765.1). Lineage (NCBI taxonomy): Eukaryota > Metazoa > Chordata > Mammalia > Rodentia > Dipodidae > Zapus > Zapus hudsonius. The sequence goes on from PVHP010004848.1 coordinate 31,210, forward strand.
AGGAACCCTTATGTGGAACTGGGATCCACAGAAAAATCCTATGGGGACTAAAATCTTGGGCTCCTAGGGAAAATTCCCACTACCAGAGAGCTACAGAGAGGCTACACCCATTAGGAGCTTGCCAAAATAGCAATGTTGTCTCATTTAACCTTTATTGATCTCACTCTCCAGTGGAGATTCTGTTTGTATTTTTCAGAAGGCAGTGAGAGAGCCAGGGAAAACTCAATTCCACCAAGAAGACATTGGATTATGGCTGACATCCTGGCAGGAGACAAACCACACCTAGCCTTCACACAAGGCCCAAATGAAACCTACAAGAATGTGATGAGACAAACAGGAGACCAATTACCACAGCAAGTCTGATAACCCATGAAAGGTCAATGGAGATAGATACCAACAATACCTAACACAACCCAGAGTAAAGATCCAGAGATACTTAAGATCTCAGCAACAAAGCAGACTCAAAATTCACCCAGTATGACTCAGGGAACTGAGCAGAAAAGGGGGCAGATAGAATGTAAGAGCTATTGTGGGGAGAATATCCGGAGACATTGCCCCCCCCCAGCAACCCGATTGTTTGAACACAAAGTCAAACCTACAGAAGATACTACAGGAGATTTTCCATGCAGATGAGACAGGCAACCAACCTCAGAGAAGGAATAGAAAACAAACACGATAAGCAACACCAGTGTGCTAATAATAGCAGTACAGGCATCAACCCCCATAATCCCTCCAACATGGTAGGGCTTAAAACAAACCTCACAATTATAACTTTGAATGTAAACAGCCTTAACTCTCCTATAAAAAGACACAGGCTCTCAGGGTCAGAAAAGTGGACCCTTCCATCTTCTGCCTTCATGAAACATGCCTTATCTCCAAAGACAGTAATCTCCTAAGGGTGAAAGGATGTAAAATGATTATCCAGTCATGGGAATAATAAGAAAGTGGGTGTGGCTACACTAATATCTGACAAAATAGACGTTAAGCAAGAATCAATAAGAAAAGACACTTCTTACTCATCAAGGGAATGATCCAACAAGAAGATATCACTATTTTACATATGTATGCACCAAAATCAAGGTCTCTATAGTTCATAAAGCACAATTTACTCAAAAACAAAACAGATATAGATATAGACTCAAATACCATCATAGTAGGAGACTTTAATACTCTTCTATCATCCCTAGTTGGATCATTCAAACAAAAGGTCAGCAGGGAAATAACAGAGCTAAACAACACCGTAGACCAGCTAGGGATAACAAATATATACAGAACATTCCACACCAAGGACATAGAAGTTACATTCTTCTCAGCAGCGCATGGAACCTTCTCTAAAATTGACTTATGTATTAGGTCATCAAACATCCCTGAACAAATTCAGGAAGATTGGTGTTAACTCTGCGTCATATCAGACTACAACATGTTAAAATTAGAAATTAACAATGGGATAAGATGCAGAAACTACACAAAGTATTGGCACCTAAACAATATACTTTTAAACAACGAATGGGGTAGTTCAAGAAATCAAAAAGGAAATTTTTAATTTCCTAGAAATAAATGATAATAAAAAAATCTTACTGTAGCTGGGTGTGGTGGCACACGCCTTTAATCCCAGAACTCGGGAGGCAGAGGTAGGAGGATTGCTGTGAGTTCAAGGCTACCCTGAGATTATATAGTGAATTCCAGGTCAGCTTGGATTAGAGTGAGACCCTACCTTGAAAAACAAACAAAAAAATCCTACCATAACATATGGGACACCATGAAGGCAGTTCTAAGGGGAAATTCATAGCGCTTAATGCCTTCATAACAAAGGCAGAGATCTCAAATCAATCACCTAACAACCCAATCCTAGGAGCTCAAGGCGAAAAGAAATAAGATCAAAGTGGAGATAAATGAATTGTAAATGACGAGAACAATTAAAAAATAGATAAATCAAACAGTTTGTTCTTTGAAAAAAATAATAATATTGACAAACCCCTCACCAATCTAATATGAAAAAATAGAGAAGGTTCAAATCAACAAAATAAAAAATGATAAGGAAGAGGTCACAACAGACCCCTAAGAAATTGGAAGAATTATTAGGTCATACTTCCAAACTTCTACTCCACAAAATTGGAGAGCATGGAAGAAATGGACGAATTCCTGGACAGCTACCAACTACTAAAACTCAGCCCAGAGCAGATAGAGCTCCTAAATAAACCTATCACATCCACAAAAATTTATAATGTAATCAAGAACTTCCCCAAAAGGAAAAGTCCAGGACTGGATCGATTCTCAGCCAAATTCTACCAGATCTTCATCATAGAACTGAAACTACTCTTTCTGAAGCTTGATCAGGGTATAGAAAATGATTGAAGGCAAACTCATTCTATGAAGCTAGCATCACCTTAATTCCCAAACCAGACAAACATGCAACAAGAAAACTACAGACCCATATTCCTGATGAATTTAGATGCTAAAATCCTGAACAAAATCCTTGCAATCTGGATACAACAGCACATCAAAGATATCCACCTTAATAAGGTGGGCTTCATCCCAGAGATGCAGGGATGGTTCAACATACACATGTCAATAAATGTAATCCACCACATTAATATACTCAACCACAAAAACCACATGGTCATCTCAATAGATTCATAGAAAGCCTTTGACAAAATTTGACACCCCTTCATGTTCAAGACCCTAGAAAGGCTAGGCATAGTTGGCTTATACCTGGACATAATAAAAGCAATATATAAAACTCCTAAAGTCCAAATCATACTCAATGGGGAGTTACCACTTGATTCAGGAGTAAGACAGGGATTTCCTCTCTCACCATTGCTCTTCAACATAGTGCTCAAAGTCTTAGTCTAAGCATTAAAGTTAGGAGAAAAGCATAAAAGGGATACAAATTGGAAAGGAAGAAGTAAAAGTATCCCTCTTTGCAGATGACATGATCCTATACATAACAGACCCAAAGAATAGTGTCAGTAAACTCCTGAAGGTGATAAATTCCTTCAGCAAAGTGGCAGACTACAAAATTGACACACAAAAATCTGTAGCCTTTCTATATGCAGAAGACATGCATACAGAAAAAGACATCAGAGAGACTATCCCATTTTCTATAGTCTCAAAAGAAATCAAATACCATAGGATATCATTATCCAAGGATGTGAAAGACTTATATAATGAAAACATAAAAATGCTCAAGATGGAAATAGAGGAGGATGTGATAAGATGGAAAGATATTCTATGCCCATGGATAAGGAAAATTAATATAGCAAAAATGGCAATCCTTCCGAAAGCAATTTACAGATTCAATGTCAGACTCTTTCTTCACACATAGAAAGAATCATCTCAAAATTTATTTGGAAGGGCAAAAGACCTCAGATAACTAAAATCATCCTAAGTAAAAAAAACAAAAAAAAACCTTAGGAAATATCAACATGCCTGACCTAAAGACATACTACAAAGCCATAGTAACAAAAACATCATGGTACTGGCATAAATACAGACACACCAGTGGAACAGAATTGAAGACCCTGCTCTTAATGCAAGTAACTATAGTTACTTGATCTTTGACAATGTTGCCAACAATGTTCACTGGTCTAAAGATAGAATCTTCAACAAATGGTCCTGGAAAAATGATATAAATACTTGTAAAAAAAATGAAAATAGATCTACTCCTTTCACCGTGCACAAAAATCAACTCCAAATGGATCAGGGACCTCAGCATAAAACCTGTAACCCTGAAAGCCCTGGAGGAAAAAAATAGGAGGAACTCTCCATGAGATAGGAGTAGGGGACAACTTCCTGAGCAAAACTCCAATAGCCAAGGAAGTGCAACAGTCACTTAACCAATGGGACCTCATCAAGCTCAAAAGCTTCTGTACAGACAAACATACCATATTTAAAGCCAATAGACCACCATCAAACTGAGAAATGATTTTTACCAATGATAATACAGACAGGTCTAATTTCTAGAAATTACAAAGAACTAAAAAAATATTTTAAAAATCAAACAGCCCCCCTCACAAAATGGAGCATTGATCTCAATTGAGAATTCACAGAGGAGGAAACACAAATGGCCAGTTCTCAATTAAGAAAGTGCTCCTCATCCTTAATCATCAGGGAAATGCAAATCAAAACTACAATGAGATTCCATGTTACTCCAGTCAGAATGGCAGTCATTAAAAAAAATCGAACAACAATATATGCTGGTGAGGTTGAGGGGAAAACAGAACCTTCATTCACTGCTGGTGGGAATGCAAACTTGTTCAACCACTATGGAAAGCAGTGTGGAGGCTCCTGAACAGATTGGACATAGAGCTACCAATGGATCCAGCTATCCCTCTACTAGGCATCTACCCGAGATGTCACACCTCAGCACAGAGACATTTGTGCAACCATGTTTATAGCAGCTCTATTCCTAATAGCCTAGAATTGGAATCATCTGGACAAATGGATATCAAAATTGTGGTACATTTACACAATGGAATTCTACTCAGCATTAAGGAAAAAATGACAATGAAATTTAGAGAAAAATGCAGTGACTTAGCAGATCCTACTTAGCAAACTCACAAAAGAACAGAGTCAAATGCCTCATATTTTCCCTCATATGTGGTTCCTAACCAGGTTAACCTTAAACTCTAAGCAAACTTGTCAGGAGAAGTGAGAGTCTATGTAAGAGGTGAAAAGAATGGGGTGAAGGGAGGGGCTTATATGTTAATCTAAACCAATAATGAATCAAAATCGTAAAGTCCTTACTTGCATACTTTAACCTATTGAGCAAGAAGTGGGCATCATCTGGTCAGAGGGGCCATGAATAGAAGGGGAGAAAGTCTAACCCCATGAAAAATTGGTCAAACCTGTAACTCCTGGTCCCAGTCATTGGCTCCTTCCCTCACTGAGCTGTTAACCAAAGAGACCCACGAGGTCCCCAAAACAGACAGGATTCTGTCAAATCTCTTGAATACCCACCCAAGCATAAGGTAAGACCCTGTTGCTGAAGAAATCACAGAAAGCCTTAGATTGACTCCATGAGACCCTGCAAGGTCCAGAATGGTAACCAGCCTCAGATGGTAGTTGGTGCAGTGCTAGAAGGCACTGCATAAGCTGCTAGGGGAAACTGGTCAGTGATAGTTGGTGAAGACAGAGACCACTGATATAAAACACAGTCTGCTGCCATCAGTTGGCTGAACACACTTCCTTCTGGAAGAGAACAGCGAACCAAGAAGTGATCACTTTGCAATGGAGGTGCCAAAGCATGGGGGGTGGGTAATCAACAGCTTTTAATTTGGCCAAGCAATCCACTCAGTGACAAGGAGCCCTTAACTGGAATTGGGACTCAGGGCAAAATACATTGGGAACCAAAATCTTGGGCCCCCAATGAGAAATTCACTTTACAAGTAAAGTATAAAGAGGCTAATCACAATAGAATCTTGCCAGTTCAGAAATGTTTATCTCAGTTAACCTATACTGATTTCACTCTCTGATGGAGATTGTATTTTTCAGAAGGCAGCGAGAGAGCCGTGGCCTTTCCAACCTTACCAGCGAGCCACAGGCTGATGGCTGACATACCGGCAAGATATGAACCACCCCAGACCTACTGTAAAGGCTTCCCATGAAACCCCACAGAGTGTGATAGGATAAGCAAGAGACCTATAACCACAGCCAATCAGTCAACTCAAGATAAGCCAGCAAGACTTTCAACACAACCTAAAGCAGAAGTACAGAGGCCCCTAAGACTTCAACAGTAAAGCAGACTTAAAACTCACCCACCATGACTCGGGGAATTAAGTGGAAGTGGGGGTTGAAAGATTATAAGAGCCTTGGAAGAGGAGAATTTCCAGATACATGGCCTCCCTCAGCAACAACATAAAAAGGGGGGTGGAACCGGGTTGACTTCTAGGTTATCCGTAGCCCCCTACCCCATGAACTGATCCAGACTGCCCACGGAGGAGGATACCCAGTGGATTGGGGACAGAGAGGAGGGAAATTTGGGAACTGGGGATACCAACACATTATTTGCTCATACAGTATATCCAATTATGAATAATAAAGTTTATATATATATATATATATATATATATATATATATATATATATATATATATATATATATATCATAGTTTCTGAGTTGGACATGGTAGCTCATGTCTGTAATCCCAGCACTCCTGATTTTTTGGTAAAGCAGTGACTAGTGGACATTAGATGCTCATTACAGAAACATTTTCTAAACTTTTTTAAAAAAAATTTTTGTTGTAGGTTCTCACTCTAGGCAAGGCTGACCTGGAGTTCACTATGTAGTCTCAGGCTCTCAGGCTGGCCTTGAACTCTTGGCGATCCTCCTACCTCTGCCTCTCCAGTACTGGGATCAAAGGCGTGTGCCACCACGCCCAGTTAATCATTTTATAAGACTAGCATCACTATAATATCAAATTCAGACCTCAATAAGAAAACTGCTTATCATTATCCTTGACAAACATAGGTGCAAAAATTCTAAACAGTAATATTAACAATCTGAATTCTAACAGTATATAAAGGGTTATGCAGTATGATCAAGAGGTTTTATTCTCTAGGTGCAAAGGTGATTCAATGTTTATTAGCAGAATGAAAATTATATTACAAACTCAGTACATTAAGAAAAGAATTTCATTAAATCTAAACCCATGATTAAAATTTTTCAATAAATTTTAAAGAGTATACAGTGAATCTACTTAAACATAATAAAGGTCACATGTGAAAAGCCCACATGTGGCCTTTAATCTGCTTAGTGAAAGGACTTCTGCTGCATTTCTAGACAACTTGTATGTAAATATGTACCTTCTGCCTTTCTGTTTTTTTACTGCAGCAGTGAGACTCAGATCCCAAAAGGCCTTGGTTGGCATGGTTGCTGCTCTCTATGTAGTGTCAACAGAATGTGAACGATATCAGTGGACAGATGCTATGCTATAGTCAAGTGACAAAGCCTTCTCCAAGGCCACCTTCTGCTATGGAATGCATTTTATTTCTCTCTGCTCTAGGACTGAGACATGTAAATGGTCTAGCTCTTGTCTTGATTTTGACAGAGGATTATTGCATTGAATCAGGTTTTGCTAGTTCCATTTATTAATATATAAAATACAGTGAAGGCTAGATTCAGACTCTGCTTAACTGTGCCCCATAACAACTCACTTGGGGTGGAGTATAGAAGGGAAGTCTTTTATGATAGGGGCATTCAATTTCATCTTTTAAAAAGACCAAAGAAGGGCTAGGGGGATGGCTTAGTGATTAAGAGTGCTTGCTATGCTAGCATGAGGGCCTGAGAAGGTCTGAGACCAGTTAAGTTCAATTCCCCAGCACTCATGTAACCAGCTGGGTATGACCATGCATGCCTATAACCCTTATCCTTTGGGTAATGCAGATACCAGAGAATCACTGGGACTTATGAAAACCGCAGTGTAGGTGGCTTCTTTTTTTTAGCTAGAAGAGGCAAAAGCATTCTGCTTGGAGCATGGTCTGTGATGCTGCTTACACCATGTTTTAAGAAGGACACCTGCACCTGGTCCTGGAATGCTGGGATGCTGCTGTTGTTTATATTCTCTAGCTGTGTTAGTGTTCATCTTTGGCCTCGTTAGCCAAGGTGTCTCCTGCTTCTGACATAAGGATAGTTGCCTACTTTGTTTTGTTTGAGTCATTTATCTACATAAACTTTTCATGAACACTGTACAGTGAGCCTGAGCTGTTCTAATAATCTTGCAGTATTGATTTTGGCACTGTTATGGGGATGCAAGTGGAAGTCCCCTGTCCTCTGACCTCCATTTTCATGCCATGACACACATGTGTACACATGTGCACACACCCAATCAGATATGGAGGTGCATGCCTGTAATCCCACCACTCAGGAGGTAGAGATAGGAGAATCACAAGTTCAAGGCCAGCCTCAGCTACATAGCAAGTTACAGACCATTCTGGGCTACATGAGACTATAGCTCAAAAAACAAAACAAATAAATGAACAAAAGAAATTTAGCAGAGAATGCAGGTAGTCATCACATTAACAAGATGATAAAATGGTTATCAGAATTACACAGAGATTCTGTTTTCTGAAATGATTCACTGAGAGTAGATACTCTATCCTCTATTACCCTCTTCTTTTATGGACATAGCTGTGCTTTCCAAAATAGTATTATTTCTTTGAAACATTCTTTTGATTTTAGTATTGTTTCTGTTTCTTCAAATTTCTACTTTTCTAATTATTTTGATCTCTTCATGTTAAAAGCTTTCTTTATTATATGGTATCTTTTGTTCATTTTTAAGAGTAATGTCAAAATGTTGACAGATGTTACTTTAGAATGATCAGACAAGGGCCTGACTTTTCAAGGGAGAAGCAACTCAGTATTTCTGAATCTTTCCCCTGGAGTTTTCCCAGTGAGGAGTTCTTTGTTTTTCTTGCTAAAATGTAAGCTTGTGTAATCCTGTCAGTACCTTCTTAATATTTAAAGAAAAATAAATACACTACACTATATTTTTGAAACAAAAGAAGATATAGACCTTGCTTTTGACATTAATGAAAATAAAGTTGATTTATGTGGTCCATAATGATTGTGAGACCCATACACATGGATTGTGCTGCAAAGAGAGTCAGCCCTCCACTGCTGGCTTTGAAGAACCTGCAAGGATTCTTGAGGGTTGGCATCTAAGGAAAAGAAAGGCCTATATAGAGTCTTTCAAAAATATGGACTGGATCCAGATGTTACCAAGCATCACAGTCAAAATTTGCCCAGTTATGAGAATAATCTAGGAATTTTTATAGCACACAGAATCCTGATACATCCTTTTGTGAATCAGAATTTCTGGGAATGTGCATTTGTTTGCTAGGGTTGTCCTGACAAAGTTCCATACACTGGGTGACCTAAAAAGCCGAGATTGATTGTCTTGAAGTTTTGAAGACTAGAAATCTATTTGAAGGTGATCAGGGTGTTCTGAGAGCTATGAGAGAGGCTCTACTCCATGCTTCTCCGGGCCCCACCTCCTAATATCATTGTCTTAGGTGTTCATATTTTGACATATGAATTTTGGGGTGATGCAGACATTTAAATCTTAGCACATGCACATACATATGAACATATATGCATATTAAATATATGATGCTTCAGTGTCAGTACACTTTATTATACTTGGCTTAAAATATAATCCCGGTCTGGGGAGATGGCTTCGTGGTTGATGGAGCTTGTTTACAAAGACTGCCAATCCATGTTTGATTCCCCAGTACCCATGTAAAAGCCAGATGTACAAAGTGGCACATGTGTCTGGAGTTCATGTGCAGAAAGGCAAAAGGCCTTGGCATGCCCATACTTTCTCTAATAAAATATAACCCAAATCCCTTAACATGGTTTACAAAGACCCTGCCTAATGTGTTCCCCCCACCTCTGTCTGCATCACCACCACTCTCCCCCACCTCACTTTGCTCTAGGCACACTATCACCTGTGCTTCCCCAGCATGCCAAATCCACATTTGTTTCTTAACAAGGATCCAACTCCAGCTTCCCCAGATGCTACTTCCTTACTTCATACAAAACTTTACTCACAGTTCAACTCTCCAAAATGTCTTTCCCTGACTACCCTGCCTGAAGTAATGCATTCTCCCCAGCCCAGCCACTTGTTCCTATCCTGCGTTCATCTTTCTTCTTGCAATTTATCTCCACTATTAATTGTTTACCTTTGGCTTTATCAGTTCTCTAAAATGAAAGTCCACAGCACAAAAACTTGATTATAGCAAATAGCAATTTCTCCATAAGAGTTTGTTAGTTGGTTGAGTAAGGGTATGCTTGTGTATATATGTATTCATGTATTCAATGGATTATTTGATCAGAAAATAACTCTAGTTTAGGTGTCTGTGTTTCACCAATAAGAAATGCATGTGGTTGGAGCACAGACCACATTGGTTTCATTCCTTACCTTCAAGATTACAATTTTCCAGGTGATGCAGCTGCTTAGGCCTTCCTGCTTTTTGAGGTGGCAGGAATTTCTGAGTTCTGCCATTTTGTAAGCATTGTTTACCAAGAAGATGTTTAACTTTCCTTAATTTATTCATCAACTAAAGAAAGGATAAGTTGTTTGATATAATTAATGAGTACTTTCTAAGGTCTCCTATTTAAAAATAATTTCTCTTTGAGATGGACCTTTAAAAGTTCAATGTTCTGTTAGATGCTTTTAATGTGATTTTCCAAACATCTTAATTATAAAATCACTGCCACCTGAAAACAGTAGTTGATTTTAATACTTGTACTTTGCCTTAAACTTAATCTTATTTGTGTCAAGCTTATTTTGGCAAATGTTTTTTTAGGTTATATCCCACATAGGTGTTTTGCTAATACTGTAGTGTAAGTTGATCATCTGTAAAAGTATTGTTACTAGATTGATTACATTCCATAGACTTCAGTAACACAAAATTATGCTTCTCTGTAATAGAACAAAATCCTAAGATTTTACTTGTGAGAAGTAGAACTTCAGTTTCAAATATATATTCTTAAGAATTGGTTTTTACCAAAGCATCTACTCTGAGTACTTACTTTTTTTAACTTGTAAGGTAATAACCACTGTAATGTGCGTAATTAAGTTCATTATGATGTTTCTACTAACCTTTTGTAAAGTTAACACTTTCTATTAAGCTGAAAAGACAAGAAGCCTATTACTCTAGGGATACACACTGTTTAAAAAGAAGCTAATTAGAAAGCTAGATGAGGCCTAGAAACCAAGAAAGGAATCTCACTCTAGAGATTAGCTTTATATTGCAACCTTAGTTGCTTCAAAATAGGACAAATGAACCTCCCTCTAGCTCTTTCAGCTGGACTATCCTAGAGGAACTAGAGATGCTGGATGGTTGAAGTCTTTGCTCTTAAGGACATTATAACTTCTGTTGATGAAAACAGCATTAGTTATTGCTCTAACTAAGCTTGGTAACTTTGATTTACTAGGAAATTAGTGGTCCAGTATGGGGTAGAGATAGTGTATTTACATGATCCAGATTAGTTATGCTACTTTGTCAGATGTCACTGTGCATAGTTTTAGTAGGAATCAAAGACTGAGGTTTCTAAGTAAGCTCCTCTTTAGATTGCCTTTAGGGTTCAGAGAAATGAGCATTTTTCATAGTTTAACTATTTTTCTTTCTCTTTTCATTTCCTTTCCATATCCCTTTTATATTTTACCCAACACCAAAAATGCCCTTTCAGAAACACAAAGTAGATCTTTTCTACAAACTACGCCATGTGATGAATGAACTTATTGACCTGCGAAGGCAGCTACTGTCTGGTCACCTGACACAGGATCAGGTGCGAGAGGTTAAGCGGCACATCACCGTGCGCCTGGACTGGGGTAATGAGTAAGTATGAATATTACTTGGGCATCTGTCAGTTTCATTTATAACTCAGTGCTCATGGAGTCTGAACCTGATCAAAGCTTTTCCTTAGTGATTAAAAATTTCATCAGTTTTGCTAGGGATGTTTCTTCTAGTTAGCAGAGTATACTCACTGATTCTAGACTGAAATTCTCTTAGCCTATTTTTACTTCTGAAAAAAATTAGATTATCACATTAAATCTCTTCTAGATGATCAAATTCCTTGGTCATAAGCCTCGCTAGTCACAGTGTATATATTTTTCAATCTTGTGCTTTCTAAAGAATGTGAATTTAGTGTTCTTTACATTTTATACCTATACTATGAATCTGAAGAATAACTTATAAGTGAAGATTCTCTACATTTGTACTTTAGAATATTCTTAACTACTTTATCATTCAGAGTCCTACCTTTATGCAGTGAGTATTTTATTGCCCTTGAAACAAAATTTGAGACCTTGTATTTCAGGTAGATTAAAATATATTTTCTTCCTAAATTTGATAATTTAGTATTCAGGTTCTTTTGTCTCATTCTCTTGAAATCAGGTCTATTGAACTTTCAAGACTTCCTACTTTAGATATATACATATGTACTTAAATAATTGAAGTATGTGTCTTTACTTCTCTCTATCAACACATTATTGAAATGGTATACTTACTGTAGTAGGGTCTCACTATAGACCAAGCTAATATGCAACTCACTCTAGCCCAGGCTGATCTTAATGCATGGTAATCCTTCTACCTTAGCCTCCCAAATGCTGGGATTATTGGCATGAGCCACCATACATGGCTTCATCTTTGCTCTCTGTTTCTTTAATGGGCCATTTTTAATCTCTCAGGGTCCTAATTTTCCTAAGTTAGAAAATGAGTCTTGCTGGTTGTGGTTGTTTAGGCCCAGCTACTAGGGAGGCTAAGGCAGGGGGAGTACAAATTCAAGACCTGCCTAGACTTCAGAAGGCCAGCTGAGTAACTGTGTAAGACCTTGTCTCAAAATAAGATGTAAAAAGGGGCTAGAAAGATAGCACACCTGTCTAGCATATGCAAGGCTCTTAGTTCACTCTTCAGTACCAGAAGGAAGAAGGGAAAGAAGAAAGTTTAGAGGGATGAAGAGAGAAAATGAATTTCATACTGTCTATGACCTACAGTACTTAGAGATAGTATGCATATAGTGCTTAGACTAAGTAAATTTTAAGCAAATATAGTTATTATTCTATTGGTTATTTTTGTTATATAAATATACTATAATTTCATTAGTATAATTATTTATATGATTCTCTATAACAAGCACTAGAAAAGGCACTGCCCACAAGAAATCTTAACACCTTCATTCTTTCTTAACCGGTTCTGGGAGAAATAAGGCCTACCGCATCCATTATTTGTAATTAATTTCACATTGTTTTCTATGTTTTATGATTCAGATAAGGAATCTTATTCACAACTATGTTATAAGCTTAGCCTGACCCTAACATTTCAATGAAGATTTCCTGAATTATTGGAATTGGTGTTTTGGTGATCATTGATTCATAGTGAGGAAGGACTATGTTGTGAACACTCTTGACCTACACAATTAATAAAACTGTTTTAAAAGCTCAGGTCTGTACTATATCTGCACATTAATATGCATAAATATTTGCCTCCTGATTATGTCTATTTGTTTAAAAGTTTTTTATTTGGATACTTATTTTTATCAAAATTTCTGTGCTTTAAACCATATTTTGTTTAATGATATGCAACATAGTACGACTTAGTGGAAGAGTCAAGATACAAACCAGGCATTTTGACCTCACAGCCTATATTCTTGATTACTCTGCTACACTGCCTCCCTTTGTGTGAAGATGGAAAAGAGATCATGTTGATCATTCCTTGAAATTAATAGCTCACTGTTCTTACAGTAATCCATAGAAAGAAATAACGGGGACTTCTTTGGTAGTATGAAGTTTGTAGTGAACATGTATTTGTAGTGAACATGTAATGAACATCTTATTGTGCAACATCTATGCTTTGTTCAGATGAGGACAGTCACCAGCTTAACTTTTATAAGATTTCTTCCTTCATTAAAGGTATCCATAGCAGATACAATGCAGTTTTTACCTGTTTGTTATTGTTCTCTTTTATTTCCCAAGATAAATAAATAGAGAAACTAAATTATACCGTGTTCTAGCTACTTCTAGGAACAGGAAAGCACTGTCCTCAAGGGAGAAAATATAGTGAATAAGAACATTTGTTTGACTCAAAACTAATGTACTCTGTAACCAGCACTGTTGTTGGCATGTAATTAAAAAAAACTCAGTTGGGTTGATAGGCATATGGCTCAGTGGCTGAGTGAACAGGCAAGCTAGGAATGCTATAATGGTAAGACATCATTCATACAGATGCTAGACAGGCCTTGTGTTGCACCAATGATCAGGGAACATGTAAGTTCAATTTTAACCCCACTGAAATCGATACCAACTTGAATTTTCTTAAGTTGTTAAGTCTAACCGTCTATTGTTTTTTAAAAATTATTTTTATTGAGCCAGGCATGGTGGTGCACGCCTTTAATCCCAGCATTTAGGAGGCAGAGGTAGGAGGATTGTCCTTAGTTCAAGGCCACCTGAGACTACACAGTAAATCCAGGTCAGCCTGGGCTAAACTGAGACCCTACCTCAAAAGCACACAAAAAATTATTTATCTATTTGTACGGAGAGAGAGAAAAAGAGACAGAGAAAAAAAGAATGGGCATGTCAGGGCCTCCTGCTACTACAAACAAACTCCTGACACATGTGCCACCCTACGTATCTGCCTTTACATGTGTACCTGAAAATAGCTCCTTTAAACTGATAAGCCATCTTCTGGGCCCTAAGCATCTATTCTTGATGGATTATTTTCTCAGTCTTTTTTTTGTATTCTAATGATTACACTTACACTATTCCATATGCATTTGGTCTCCATATTTGCACAGTCCCTATCTGTGGCTTCCACATCCATGGATTCAACTTACCATAGTTGGAAAATATTTTTTAAAACATATGCTTTGGGGCTAGAGAGATGGCTCATTGGTTCAAAGTGCTTGCTGATGACCAGAGTTGGATATTCAGAGCCTCTATAAAGCTGGACACAAGTAGCACATGCATCTGTAATCCCAAATGTGCCTATTACAGCTGGTGGCGGAGACAAGAGAATCCTGAAGCTCAAGGGCCAGCCAGTCTGGTATTCATAGCATCAAGTGATAAGAGAGATCCTGTCTCAGACATTGTAGAGGGCAAAAACTGATACCTGAATTTGTCCTCTAACCTCCACACACATACCATGCACACCTAAACACACACACACACACACACACACACACACATACATTTACCTGATTTTTTCCCCTATTATTCCTTAAATAAGGTAGTAACAGCTATATTTGCATAACATTTACATTACAGTGTAGTACAAGTAGCATATAGATAATTTACATGTGCAGGAAGATTGTGTAACTTACATGCAAACAGTACATAATTTTATATAAGAGACTCCATCTTTGGGTTTTGGTTTTCGTGGGTTGGGGGAGGGGTGCTCCTAGAATAAATCCCTCCTGGATACCAAGGAACAACTGTATATTTCTGGACCTTATAGTTAAAGAATATACATGAAATCTCTCCTTTCCTTTCTCTTTCGCACCTCTCCCACCACATTATAACATTATCTTACCATTATAGCATTCCTAGCTTGCCTGTTCACCACAATGAGTATTTCTGCATGCAAATACTCATTGTGTAATCCAGGCTTGGCTCAAACTCATTCATACCCTGTCTCAGTGAGTGCTGGGATTGCAGATGTATGCAGCTATCCTTGGGGTTTTTTGTTTGTTTGTTTGCTTGCTTGCTTTCTTGTTTTGTCTTTTGTTTAAAAAATATTAATGGCATGACATAAAGAAGACATGAAAATATTTTAAAAGATCAGTTTTATACCTGTAGTTTTCTAATGAAAATACTAATTATTTTGTGGTCTTTTCACTGTGTTTTAACATATATACAAAAAAAAAAAAAAGAAAAACTGGCTACCTCTTGTGCAGTTCATAACCCCCTAACCTATGGACAGATCCAGTATGTGCACTGACGAAGTAGCCCAGTGGGTAGGGGAAATGAGGACACATTCACAAGATTTGATCATACAATGTATATACTTATTCATAATAAATATATTAAAAAACAGAAGACAGGGTTAGACAGTTAGCAGCCATCTCTGCATGCTCGCTCAGGCATCACCCCTGTCTCCTACCACTCTCCTTTACAACCTGCTCTTCTCAGATCAGCTACTCCACCTTCCCTCTGGGGAAGCATTTCCCAATGTCTCTGGATATATATCTTCTCTCCAATGTCTCCTAATATGTATAAAATAAACTCTAAACATTCAAAAAAACTATTTTAAACTTTTAAAATTATGCCTGCAAAAGTTGTCTTCATAATATAAATTCATCTTTATGAAAAGAGGGGTAGAAAGAATGTGCCAAGATCATGGATTATAGCTCAGTGGTAGATTGCTTGATTAACATGCACAAAGATCATTGGTTCAGTCCTTAGCACTAAAGAATATATATAAGATATATATCTTTTGCTCGCCCTTTGAGCACTGCTGCTTATGCATGCTGTGTTAGAATTTCTGTAATTAGCTAGCTAATAAAAGGTAATTAAATTGTCTCTGTCCTAGATATAAGAAGGCAGGATGCAAGTGGTAAAAAAATTAAATTTCTTACAATTTCTTGCATAAAGAATAGTAATGCAAGTTATCCTTTAATAGGAAAATGTTTTCTTCAGTAGAAAAGCATATTTTTCTTTCTTACTTCTAGAAAGTGTGTGTGTATGTTTATGTATATAATTACGTATGTTAGCCTATGTAGTTAGTATGCTCACTTCCATCTTCCTCATATAGTTTTGATTTTCTGTGTATATTTTGCTATCTATTGCAATTTGTTTAATCTCCTCAGACACTTTCCTATAAACAGGTTGTAAATTAATGAATCTGCATTTTGGAGTACACTTAACTATATTTTAAATGAGTATTTTAAATTGATACAGAAAGTTGACATAACTAATTGCGCTAGCATATTCTAAAAAGATCCAGTTAAAGAGAATGTTTTTCCTTCCAAAGTTTCATGCAATGCTTTTGCCAGATACAGTAATTTATAGCTCTTGATTTGGAATCAGGTGAGCTCAGAGCTATCCCTGAAACCATAACAAGTATAGATCTTGGAAAAAATTAGATCTCTCCTTCCCCGCCCCCCCCCATACACCCTTACTCATCTCATGACATAAGCCATTTCAGAGATCCACAACTCTCTAACTTCACTGAGCTTCAGGTTTAGAGCTATTATCTAAAAGAAATGTTAGAAAAGAACTAACATTTATTGAATATAAATTATGTTCAATATTTGAACCCAAAAGTCCTGTGTTTAGAGTTCTTTCCACTGATTAATACTACATATTACACAATCACCCAGAAATGACCATGATTTGTTTTTTCTGTCTAAAATTATACTATATCTTCTAAATTCTGTTAAATTATAAGTAGTACTACTCTTTGGGCAAGCTTCTAATGTCTAAGATATTATTGCTAATGCATGTTCAGGCCTTTACCAGTATCAGTATTAAATAGGAAACAAGTTAAAACTCAACCAAAACTTATCTCTGAGGTGTAACTTTTCTGTGTTGGCTTTGAATTATAAATTTATTTGAGCCCTAAGTAATTTTTTCATCATAATGAAAGTAATGCATGACTGAACTTTGACCCTACTAATAAAATGAGAAAGAAATAGGAAAATAAACATAAATCATTAATAATGTATAAAAAACTGTCCTTAATGAAATCAAGCACTCTGTTATAAATATACTAAATGACACCCTTTTGTCATCACAAGTGGAACTGCTTGATGACAGGAATTTTGTCTGCATTAGAATCCCTAGCCTCATTTAGTTACCCCAAAATAAACACAATTAGATGCTGCTGGATAAAGGTGTGTCTTTGCTGGGGCAGTGACTGAAGCTCTGTCCACAAAATTATGACAGGTATAGATTACCAGGCACATAAAGAGAGATGAGCGATCTGAGGACATGTGGTTCTGAGTGTGGTTTTTCTCTTTTTTAGGCATTTAGGTCTTGACTTGGTACCTCGGAAGGACTTTGAAGTGGTGGATTCAGACCAGATTAGTGTCTCAGATCTCTATAAAATGGTAAGAAATCTAACAAGGAATGGCTTGTTCCTTCATACTTCACTTTTAACCCCTTTGGTTTTGCCGATCTTGTAGATTATGATTATATCACTGTGTTAGAAGCAGTATTTCTAAAATTGTTTCTTTGCCTCAGTCTTACTATAGTTAAGAAGTAAATATTTTTGTTCTGACAGCACATAGCACAGTTGCTTTTCAAATATAAATACAATGTAGAGATGCTAAACTTACTGTGCCTTCTAAGGATCATTTCTCTTATGATTTTCATACAACCTATTTTAATTAGTAACTTTATACCCCTTGCCCTGCCTTTCAAAAGAAAAGATAGTTTAAACTGACAAGAGCCAAGTTTTAATTCAAGCAATGATTGAATTTGGAAATAATATGCTAATCTTTCTAGAAACATGCATCAGTTAAGAGGCATTATCAGAGTCTTAATTTTATCCGCCCTATTTACAATGCTTATAGGAGGCCTATATGCAAAGTTGAAAGAGAGCTCTCTCTAGTTAAGAACTAGAGCACTCCTGAAAGGCAGAGGCTTCCATTCACAGGATGAGCATTGTGGATGGCAAAGCCTTTTAACTATATGATAAATCTGTAAATGCATGTTGATTATTATAAAAGTCCTCTGTGTTGACTGAGGGCCATAATTAATATTTTATATATTGGATGATATATATATATAGTATGTATATATTATATACTATATGGGACATAAGTAAAAGAAAGGAACAACATTTTAAATTAAAACAGAATAGAAACCTAAAGTGATAGACAAAGCACTGGTATCACATCACATAAGAATAAGAATTACAAGGTTTAGAACCTCTTAATAAGATGAAATACTTTTAGGGAACATAGAGAGTACCAGTTGATAGTCTTCTCAGTGCTCATGGGCCCATGTGAAAAACTTTAATGGAATCAGTAGACCACAAATATACAACTCTCCCATATGACAGAACAGCATAAATGAGGTATATTCTGGTACTGCTAGAAGTAGTGGCTAATTTTTTGGAAGCAAGAAAAGGGAAGAAAAGACTTTCCAGAAGTGTACACAATATAGGGAAGGAGCAGTTAGTTCCAAGAAATGTGAGATTTGAAAACTTTAGCATATAGTTACATGCCAGTGAGTGGGAGATAGGGCCAAAGAGGTAGAAACCAAGTCATGAGGAACTTTGAATGCCCTAAATTAAACTCTTCCCAGAGGTCTGATAGAACAGTGAAAGTGTCATGATCAGATATGAGTTTTCAATCATAAAATGGAGCTAGGAAGCAGTCATTTTAAATAAGTGATCTTATCAGTAGTTTGGACTGAGTTTGAACAGTGAAAGTGGTAAAAAGTTATGGGACTCTGAATATATTTGAAGTTAGAACCAATCAGAGTTGTTGATAGAATGAATTGATATGCATGTGTACAGGGAAAAACAAGTCAGAGAACAGCGACTACTGTGTATTTAATCTACCCATATGATAAAAGTGGACTGATGAATACTGTAGAAGAATCGTATTTGAGAGGTAAGCAGGGTTATCAATTCAAGTTCAAGATATATATTATACATCCAAAGAGTGATATTTAAAGTCTGGGATTTCTGAGTAAACAATTTCTGAGATAACAATTTTAGTTATCAGATTATATGTATCCGAAACTGGATGAGATAATGATTTTCTTTCCCAAATCCCCATGTAGTGAAATTCAGTGATAACAGATCCCACACTACATTTCCAGATAGTCATGCATCAACAAACAAATGAAATCTGTCACATGAAAGTTAGAAAGCAGAGCAAACAACATGTAGAAGAAGAAAACAGTGACTTCTGTCTCAGAAAGAGGGAAGCAAGAACTAAACAGACTGCAGTAATTTAAGCAGCTATAAAAATTAAAAATCAGATCACTAGGAAAGTGTGGTATAGAGGTGAGAAGGTGGAGAAAATCACCCTGAAAACAGAACAAGAAAATAACAATTAGAGAGAAAATTTATAAAAATGAGAGGTTTGAGTTCAAGAGTGCTAATATTTCGATAATGGATTCTCAGAAGAGAAAACACAAAGAGAAAGAAAATTATTTTAAAAATCATATTGGAAACTTGTTGAAAACATAGATAGGCATTTGCAGTTTTCTAACAAGTATTTGGCATCTAATTCTGAGATTCCATCTTACTCTTATAAAGAGATGAATTGGAAACTTCCAGAGAGAAAAATTTTAAGATGAGCATTTGGTAGCAATATTGAAAACTAGAAAATAAGAGCATTGTCTTCTAAATTCTGAGGGGAAACAATTCAACCTAGAATTCTATACTTACCCACATTATCAATCAAGTGAGAAAGTAACCTAATGAAAATTTTAATCATTTACAATGTTTATTCACTTTTCAAGAAATCACCAAAAGGGCTTAGAAAGTGGCTCAGTGTTTGCCACACAAGCATGTGGACCCATGGAAGTGCTGGGCAGGCTTGGTGGCCCCCTATAATTCCAGCACTGAGAAGGTGGAGACGGGATCCCCAGGGCAAGCTGTCAAGCTAGATTAGCTGAATCAGCAAATTCTGGGTTCAAATTAAAACCCCTCCTTAGGAATGAATCCAGTGCTATGAAGGAAGATATGTACTTTTGGCTGCCACATGTGCACATGCATACACATGCACATACCACACATATTCATATCCATACTTCAAAAAATGGAAGCACTGAGGAACCAATTATTCCTTTAATAACAGGGAGTAGATTTGGAGAAGAGGAGTCATCCAAATGGATCCTGGCCCAAATGAGAAGTACAAAGAATTCTGATGTGATTAGTAGAGGGAAGCCTCAGGATGACAATTTTACAGTAGATCTGGAGAGTTACTACTGAGAACTGGCCCATGTTAAAGTAGAAAATCAGAAAGTAACCAGGAAGGGGTTCTCCAGGAGAAAACTTGGACTTCACTGTGTGGAGAATGCCACTGAAAGATATACTATAGAGCTATTGGAGGGCATAAGTAAAAAATATATAGTGGACATTCCATGTCTGTGGTTTCACATCTGAAGATTTAACCAAATGCCAATGGGAAATATTCAGGAAAAAAGTTGTGTCAGTACTGAACATGCCATTATTTCTAGCAATTCCTAAGCAATACAATATAACCACTATTTTGCATTTATATTTTCTATTTGAAGGAATTAAGAAATAATGAGGCAAACAAAAGGATGTATGTATATGCAAATATCATTTTGTATAAGGGGCTTGGGCATCAATAGATTTGGGCAATTATGAGAAGTTCTGGAACTAATTCCTGACTGATTCTAAGGGATGACTATAAAGAAAAATAATTATATCCAAGATGAAAATATTGTATAGAGAGAAATATAATTGATATATATTGACTTGTCTTAGCAATAATCAATATTTAGGGTTTAAGAGTATAAACAGTTTTACCCGAGGGTCTTGGGATAGTAGATAGTATTGCAGTTAACTTCTTGCTGGCACAGAGAACCCGACCAAAAGCAGCTTGTGGAGGAAAGGGTTTATTTTGGCTTACCAACTTGAGGGGAAACTCCATGATGGCATGAGTAGAATATGGACATTACCTCCTGGCCAACACCAAGTGGATAACAGCAATAAGAGATTGTGCCAAACCCCATAAGTCTGCCCCCAACCACACACCTCAACAAGGTTCCAATTCCAAAATTACCATTCTCTGAGGATCAAGTGTTCAAAACACATAAGTTTATGGGGACACCTGAATCAAACTACCACATTATACCCTTCCCCACCAACTGATAACCATACATAATGTAAAATGCAATGCTCTCAGCCCATCTCCAAAAGTCCCCATAGTTTTTAATCAATCTCAATGATGTTCAAACATCTCCATGGTCCAAGGTCTTTTAACTAAGCCATAATACCAAAAACAACCTCATAATGGCACAGAACATTCATACTGTAAAAGATGGCATTGTGCATAGTAAAGAAAGATTGAAACAATACAAGATTTAAAACAAACAGGGAAAACAACAAATTCCATAAGTCTAAGTCCAACAACTCTAACCAAAAACAAGTCTCCAAGTCCAATAATTCTAACCAGTGATGACGAGTCTCTGGAGTTCCAATCCCACCCATCAAGCTAGGTATCTCACAGCTCTGGAAAACTTCATCTGGTGCCAGCAGCCATCCCATAGTCATAGCATCTCCACTGGGTCTCCACTGCAACCCACAGTTCGTCCTTTATGGTTCCATTGGGCCTGAACATATCAACATAAGTAATCCAGGAAGCCTGCTTCACACTGCCCTTGGCCATTTCCAAAAAAGCTGTTGCAAATTCAATGATCCTTTTGTCCTGGATTTGTTATCTTGTTTATTCAGGGGGGAATAAAGCCAACTTTGAAGCACAGGAAACTTTCTTTAGCAGTCAGGACCCTTACTTCAAAAGAGTCCCCATTCTTCCTACTGTTCCAATACAGATCACCTGGCCCAATCTCAAAAATTGTAATCTCTCAAACAATTGCAGCTGAATAGGCAGAAATTTCAGCCCAAAGTTTTATTTCCTTCTGTGCCATATCCATCTGCTCACACCCATCCATTTCTACACAGAGCAGCCCTGCACAAGTTCGCAGGACTCAGGCAAGCCGAACACAGCAAGCCTCTCACACAAGCTGCTTTTAGACCAGTCCCGACAAAGTTCCTTCTCCCTCTCATAAGCCAAACCTCACAGTCCATTGTTCTTACTGAATTAAGGTCTTTTAACTTTGACCAGATTCCATCAAGCTACTTACAGCACTGCAAGGCATCTCTTAGGCCAAAGTTTCAAATCCTTACATATTCCTCCTGCAAATCAGTTCCAAAAGGCCAAACCCACAGAATCAGGATTCTAGCCACAACAATTCTATTCCTCAGTACCAATTTAACTATTGTAGTCAGCTTTCTCATTGCTGGCAGAAAAATCCTGACCAAAAGCAAGCTGTTTGGAGGAAAGGGTTTATTTTGGCTTACAGACTTGAGGGGAAACTCCATGATGGCAGGGAAAACAATGGCATGAACAGAGGATGGGCATTACTTCCTGCCAACATCAGATGTACAATAGAAGCAGGAGAGTGTGCCAAACATTGGCAAGGGGAAACTGGCTGTAACACCCATAAGTCCACCCCCAACCACACACCTCCAACAAGGTTCCATTTCCAAAATTACCATCAGTTGGGGATCAAGCATTTAGAACACATAAGTTTATGGAGGACTCCTGAATCAAACCACCACAGATAGGTGAAGGGAAAAGGATATAAACAAGAGTTTGAATTCTCAATTGCCATAATAAAAAGCAATAGATAATTCTAAAATTAGATAAAGAGAAAGCAGCATAAATATGACATTTGGAAATAGTTGATAAATTTTAGAGAGAAATATGGTAAGAAGTTGAAAGTACTTATCTCTGGAGGAAAGGACAGGATGGACAAAAGACAAAAAGTTTTTAGTGCAAGCCTTTTAAGACATTTAGCTTTTAAAAATATGTTTTACTTTTATTAAATTTATATTTTTCTCCAAAATACTGGTTTATCAGAAAAGTCAAAAAGTCTGTCTTTTTATTTTCTGCTCAATTTTCTGTCTTATCCCATTTATTTTCTTTTACATAGAAAAGGTTAGATATGACAGAGAGAAACTGAAAGTTCAAAAATTTATTGAAAGCCAGGCATGGTGGTGCACGCCTTTAATCCCAGCATTTGGGAGACAGAGGTAGGAGGATTGCCATGAATTTGAAACCAGCCTGAGACTACATAGGAAATTCCAGAGCAGCCTGGTCTAGAGCAAGACCCTACCTCGAAACCCCCCCAAAAAATTTATTGAAAACTACGGTTTTTATGTTTAGTTGTATATAGAAGTATATAATTCAACATGACTTTGGTTAAAATTTAGTTATCAGCAAGGTTCAAAGGCTTATATTACAATTAAAAAGTAGAAATCATTAAAATATGCATTTTTCTGATTTTGAAAATAATACTTGCCATACATTACAAAATATTTATAAATATTATTTATAAATATGAGTATATCTTATGGCTGCTTTTTAGCATTTTCTTTTACATAAAAAAATGAAGCGCCAACGTAAGTGTTGATGAAGAGGTCCTTAAGTGTACATTTTGAATTTTTGTCCTATGTGATGAAAACCAAATAAACTCTTAGTTTTTCTCAATTCCTGTTTTTTCCCCCAACTAAATGCATTCTCAACAACAGAGAATTGATGTAATGGAAATATATATTTCAAAGGGCACAACAAAGTATTTGTTAATCTTTGTGAAATGAGGGAACTTAAAATTACATGAGTTTCCAAATTGTAGCAAAATCTAGTACATTATTTAATTAATTGTAGCATCCTGCTTCACTATTGCCCTTCCACAAGAGCCTTCATTGAAAATTGTATTATTCTGTTGTCCTGTAGTACTAATTAATAAATTTAAATTTTAAAAACAGCTTTTATTTTTAAATCTTTTAATATGTGTGTAATATTTTTAATAAATAAATGTTCCTACTTTTGGTAATAAATCAGTTGATTGTATAATATATCAAAAATCAGTCAGGTGTGGTGGCACATGCCTTTAATCCCAGCACTTGGGAGGCAGAGGTAGCAGGATTACCATGAGTTTGAGGCCACCCTGAGGCTACATAAAGAATTCCAGGTCACCTGGGCTAGAGAGAGACCCAACCTCAAAACACACACACACATTAACGAGAGAGAGAAAGAGAGAGAGAGAGAAATCAGATGTCATTTCACAGATCATCCTGATTAAATACGCCTTATATTTCCCTACAATACTCACAATTCTTTGTGTGTATGTGTTTGTGTGTATGATATACATGCATGTGTATATGAGTGTTCATACGTTTATGAATGAGTGTGTGTGTTTGCAGTTGTTCATGCATGTGTGTCTGCACATGTGGAGCCCAAAGGTTGATGTCAAGTTGTAACGGGAATTGGGCACAGCAGGTAAAAACACTCAGGGCTTCACTGCTGCACTGCCCCAAGTTTGTGTCTCAAAATGCCAAAGAATTGGACATCTTCTGACAGCATATTTTATCACAAACGTTTATTCTAGATTAGAGTCAGTTTAAGGGAAAGGAATATGGGATAGGGGAGCAGCCCTGTCACCACATGGGGAAACAATATGGAGAGTTTTAACAGGATTTATGCTGTTCAGCTAAACAAGCAGAAAGGGAAAGATGAGAAGGAAAGATTCAAGTGAAAGAGAAATCCAGCCCCTCACCACAGGCTGTGGTGGGAGCTGGGAGGAGACCTTATCAGCCCCTAGAGAGTCAGACATCCTTTTTCTAGGAGGCCATGTGGGAGTAGAAGCCTTTGTCCTAGGGAAGTTAATTTTAAGTTCCCCCAGGTGAGTCAGAGAGACAGCTGATTGGTCTTATCTGACCAATCAGTTTTAGCATCTAAGTTTTAGTTCTAGCTAGACACCTCCCACTCAAGGGGTGGGTGTCTATGGAGGGGCCTGGACCATCACAATCCCACCTCTGAAGAAATAATCCTAACTGTTGTTAGGGTACTGGAGTCTGGAATTGAAAAAAAAAAAACACCAGAAAGAAGTACATACATGTTAAAGAAACAAGAATTAACAAGAATATCAATTTTTATCCTGTAGGAGGCAAGCCAAAACTGGGGAGGGATTAAGGAGGAGTTTGGCAACATTGTGTGGGTTCTCTCTTCTAAACTCCCACATATTCCCCCTTCTCTTGAGGACACCCCAACTGCTGCTGGGAAATGGGACGAAGAAATCTCTCTTATGTATTTCTTGCTGAATAGGACACGAAGGTATGGCAGTTGGGGGGGGGTATCTTTCAGAGAAGGGAGGGTCCCTATCTAAAGCCCAGGAGAGAGACCCATTAGCTACAAAGTGGGGAATGTTCCATATAGGGTGTCTAGTGGAGAGTGGTTTAGTGTAGATGATGTTGTATTGCTGTCCACCGTGGAAACTCGAGATCCATCCCCAGAATTGTTTATTGAATGGCATCATAGCATCTGATATGGTCTGAGACAGTTCCTGTATGGCTTGTAAAGCATATGACATACATTAACAGAGTTATTAAGAAGAAATATAGATAACATTTAATCTTAATTATAGCACAAGTCTCACCTTGGGCAGCTATAAAGACATTTAGTGCCCTGTGATTTGTATGATCATCTTTTTCATCATTTGAATTTTAGAATTAAGGAGAGCTCCCTTAGCAGTATCTTTTTGAGAGGATGGAATAAAACAGACTAGATGACGACATCATTGGAAAACAACCCTAGTCTGTCTGTGTTTTAAATTTGTAAGTTAGTTGAGCATGTTAAGGTGTTAATCTTGTTTCCTTGTATCTAGGGAAAATTCTAAATATATCCTTAAATCTTTCCTGGGGCAAGCCAGGGACAGATATTGGTGTCACAAAATCCTTTTAGTGTCAGTGGGAGCTGTCCAGTATATGCTTTATTTTGAATCCCATCCTATAACAAACTATTTTCATGGTTGGAGGCTTATGACATTTAGTCATATGATTAGAACTATTAAGAATAGGAACAGGGTTGGAGAGATGGCTCAGAGGTTAAGGCACTTGCCTCCAGTACCTAAGGCCCTGGGTTCAATTCCCCAGGACCCACATAAGCCAGACCCACAAGGTGGTGGCCCTGGTGTGCACTCTCTCTCTCTCTCTCTCTCTCTCTCTCTCTCTCTCTCTCTCTCTCTCTTTCTTTCTTTCTTTCTCTCTCTCTCTCTCTCTGTATCTCTGCTTGAAAAATGAATAAATAAAATATTTTAAAATCCCAAATGTTTAAAAAAAGATAGGATTTAAAAAAAAGAATAGGAACCTTTTTTTTTCTTTTTGGAAAGCTGTTAGTACCATATATCCTTGATTATAAATTTCTCTCTGAGTGTTTAAGACCTGGTATATAGCCAATATTTAAACAAGTATGTCTTTTTGGGTGTCATTGATGTCTCTCCAAGGAAGAATTGGGGTCTAGTAGAAGCACTGTCTTCTTCAGCATCATCACTGCCAGTTAGGATGAGTGTAGTTCATGTGCTGACCTTGGCTTTTCCTTCATTGGGAAGCTGGGAGGACTGTTAGTCCCAAATTGACTCTCCTGTTTTTTTATTGTACACTGATTTGTTTTTGTGTCTCCTCGTCTTTCTTATTTAGAAGGACGGGTGACACTCAGAGGGTCAGTGTAAAAACACCTTAGAGCTGTCCCCTCATCTCCTGTGGCCTTGTGACATGTGAGCAGAGGCCAAAATATTAACCTATTTTGCTCCATGGCTCCAATTGGATTTGGGCTTTACATGGGTTGTTAGAACACACAGAAAGGAATTTGTATCAACCCTGTAGGATAGATGTATTTACATTGACATCTATAATTGACTAGTCAAGTATATCTAACTAAAGAATGGCATAACCTTCAGTCTACCTTGTCTAACCTTGAGGTTATTTATTTGGAACAGTTTAGGCTGTAACTGAAGTATGAAAGAAGGCTCATTTTAATTTTTAAATGTCATGACTATCAATACAGATAAAACATTATTAGTTTTGAATGCATTTTTAGCAGTAAGTCTAAATAAATTAATCTAACCTGAAAGTCATCAGATCAGGAACAGTCAAGCAAGACAGCATCTAGGTTTCAATACATATCAATTATCCAAGAGAGTTTGGAAACTCAACTGTAGAGGCTGAAATAATTTTTTCAGATGTAGATCATTGTCTGAGCTTGAGGTTGTACCCCAGAGTAGGGAATATGTCTTAAAGAGTTAGTTTATTTAGAGGCAATAGATTTGAAGTACACAACGTAAGACAATTGTTAAAATCCTAGATAGAGACTCTGTGATTACCTAAATAAAGCAGAGTCTGGACACTGTTGAATTAGAACAGCTGAGTTCTAATATAACCCTTGGTGAATCTGTTTTTGAAAGAAAAAGCATGTGACAACCAATGTTGTTAGTTTAACTTCAGGCATTAGTTAATCTGATATGCAGTAGAGATCCTTATAAACAAGACAATTTGGGCTGGAGAGATGGCTCAGCGGTTAAGGCACTTGCCTCCAGTGCCTAAGGCCCCGGGTTCAATTCTCCAGGACCCACATAAGCCAGACCCACAAGGTGGTGGCCCTGGTATGCTCTCTCTCTCTCTCTCTCTCTCTCTCTCTCTCTCTCTCTCTCTCTCTCTCTCTCTGTATCTCTCTGTATCTCTGCTTGAAAATGAATAAATAAAATATTTTAAAAAAAAGACAATTTTATGTTTTACATATGACAGAAATTTTATAAAAACTTAATTAAGTTATCACAACATATTTTTTCTAACAGGATGATAGAAGCCACAGTGGCTGAAATTAAACCTTTAAGTTATATAAGCCTTATGATGACCATTTGATAGGATGAGCATGAACAAATAAAAACCATTTTTAAACCCACCATGTTTTTGGTTATGAGAACCTTGTTTTAGAAAATTAACAGTAAGCAACTCATCTTAAAAACTCAGTTTTCCCAATAATTAACACATTGACAAAGAAATATAGTTAGCTTGGACAAGTACCTTAAGAGTCCTTTTTGTATATTTCTGAACCCATGAATAATTTAGTATATGTGAGCTGTTGATGAGTAACCTTAACCATAATAGTTAAACCTTAGCATCTAGAATAGGGTCTTGGAAGGGCGAAGGGCCTGGCAAAATTTTCATTTGGGGCAGTTTCCGTAAACGAGTCCCCCTCTATTCATCAAGAAAGCAGTCCTTGAAGGTATCCCCTTTTCCTGAAGGGGCCCTTCTGTAAGCAACTTTTTAAGTTGATGATGTTTAGCTTTCCTTTTTATCTCCCTTGTTTTATTTTTTACTTTGATTTCCTTTTGTTTCCTTTTGGCTTCCAATTGTAATAACAGCAGCTGGACCTCAGAGCAGCTGTTTCAAACTCTTAGTTGGTTTAGCCACTAATTTTTGTAAGTTAGCAAATTTTTCTAATTGTCTCCTTGAGTCTTTGAAGAAAGGCAGTGGGCAGTTTGTTATAAAATTGCCCTGTGCTAAGTGGAGACTTTGGGGCAGTATTGGAAGCTGACGGTTCCACCTGAAACAGCATGAAGAAAAGAGGAGCAGAAGATTTTTGAATCAAAATCATGCCCGATTTATGGTTCTCATCTCTGCTATAAAGAGGGGTATCTCTTTGGAAAACTGATTCTGTGACTAGAAATTTTGGGTGTTCTCTGTACAGGAGCTTGGGTCCCAAATTTGTAGGTTTGTCCCAAATCTAAGGAAACACATAATACACTCTAGGTGTTTTCTTGAAACAATAAGAGTTCCCTTCAGGAAGTCCATGCCACATCCTAAGGGGCTATTCTCCAAGGTTGACTTCCCCAGGCCTCCCCAGCATAGGTCTCATATCACGACATTTGACAGCACCTGAGACAATGATTAGATTATAAATGGAGCAATTACGTATACTGTTGTCTTAGCTCATCTAATCGCTCAGCTGGGGGAGGTGGCTTGGGACCTCATTCTCATTTCTCCCCTTGGTTAGAGTCTACTATGTGCATGTTTCAGGGTGGCTTTGGAACTATGGCCCTATTGCTTCCTTTCTTTCCTTTCTTTAAGGGGAATCTGTAATTATTTTAAGTCTAGGTATATAAAGCATGGTTAAATATCATGTGCTGAGATAAAGAATGTCACACCCAGTAATCCTAATACTTACTAGCATCTTTTATCAAAGGAAATTGAGCCCATTTCTTTTTTGATCTTTCTCATCACCTTCCTTTATTACTTACTCATTACATCCTTATCTAGTACATTCTAAAAATATCATTATTTTTCTTCATTAAAGTTTTACTGAAATTTATTTTATTAAGCACATCATAACACATCTAGCATTTATTATTTTTATCCCCATTGATAGAGCCACTGTTGGGACATCAATTGAAAAGGGAAGTAACCATAAAAGGGAGAAAAAATTGATATCAGGTGTTTTCAATAACTCAATCATCTGATTTCCTTAAGAACAGCTCTACATTTTAGGCAAGCCTAATGGTTGAATCTACTTAAATATCCTTTTTCCTTAAACCATGGATTGATTAATCTAGCTAGGACTAGAGAATTAGGAGTCACCAAGCCAAAAACTATAACTGGAGTGATCAGCTCCATTGATAGCAGTGACCAGTTTAGATGTTTTTATAAGCAAAAGAATAGTTATATTTTGTTTTATAAAAAAGTTAGGTTACAGAATTATTTAGTACTTAAAACTGACTTGTAGTGGTCACTCTTTTTCTAAAGCTTGCTTGACCAGTCTTTTCGACAAAACCAAAAATTAATTTTCTTATTAAAAGAGACCAAGAAAATACCTTTAGCAATTACTTTATATAGTATAGAAGTTTGTAATTGGAGCCTTTACCAAAATTTAGGAGTAGATCCTTTTTTCCCTAAGAATGCCAAATGAGTATAACCATTGATAAGTAACTCTAACTGTTAAACAGCCTGATCCTTAACAGACTTGTAAGTAAAATACTTTTTAGGGTATTGTCTCACTCCTTTTTTATGTATTAGCAAGCAGAAAATATATAGCATTTACAGTAGTCAGTGTCTCCAACCATTGAGCAATAGATGAAAAAAACCTATGTCTTTTACTTTCTGACTCAGTTTACCCCTATAATCATGGACTTTAAGCACCATAAAGAAGATATAGATCTCCTTGTGTTATTATTTCCCTTACATTCGTGATTAACCAGAGGGCCAGTCTGGTTTATGAGGAAGCATTGGGAAGTATGTCTGTTCCTGGGTCTGTCTCCAAAAGAGCTCTATTTTGGAGCAGAATCAGGCTGGGCACATTGATATGTGTCTTTTCTATTGTTTAGTCCATGATTGAGAATTATCAAATGTAGTTGGCTTTTATAGAAAAACTGGCATCCAACAGGTATTTTATCTATAGATCTTAGTTTCTTATCCTTTATAGAATTTAAGAGAAATTGCACCAAATTGACTTAACTTTTATGTAATAATAGAAAACATATATCCTCCTATTAATAATTTTATGATGTTCATGTTGAAAGAGTATAGGCAAAACATAATGATCCCTGAGATAAGTTATAATTAACACATTTACCGTATCTGAGAATGATTTGTTGTTACCTTTAAAACCTTTGAATATATCTGACAAATCACCCTTGGTAGAATTTTCAAAACTGATCGAGGTTCACCTAAGAATACAGAAGTCTAAAAATGCCCTTGAATAACCCAGAAGAGGGAATCTATTATTAGCCCAGTAAACATATCTGTCACCCCCTGCCTCAGCTCTGTAAAAATAAGAATATCACAAGTATCACAAGACTTAACTCACTTTGAATAAATGTTTTATAGTGAACATGTCTGCAGGGACTCTGTCCTTTGGTCCTCCTCTGTGGTTAGCAGGCTTTTTTTAAGTCACATGGGGTCTTAGTCACCAGCGGCTGAGGCCTGGACACCTGAATGTTCAGCTTAATGTGGTGGAGAGGCTAGCTTCATCACAGTGAGGAATCTACCCAGATTGGTGTGGTTCTTGAAAAAAAACTGGAAAAGTGCAGTCTCAGGGCAGGGTAGGGAAGTGGGAATAGAAAATAGTTTTTATTTTTTTATTCTGCTATGAAAATTGTAACAAAAGGTTATGAAAAGATCTTCTGGAATATTTTACTGCCCAGCCCAAGATGCACCTAGGAGACCATGCTCTCCTCAGTGTCTGCAGCTCTGCAGGACTGGGCCTCAGGAGCCTGCAGTCTGGTGCCCTTTAGAAATCTGAGGCCACATGGCAGCTGCTGCAGTTTGCCTTGGCTGTGGGGGAGGGTCTAGCGCTTTGGGCAGCTCTGCCATTTTTGAACTCAGATCTCCACACTTCTGGGGTTTCCTAGCAGCCATGTGGCCTTGACATTGGTTGGGGAGAGTCCGAGCATAAAGCACAGGGTGCTGGGTGCCTGCACTAGTTCACCTGCAATGGCTTGTGTTCCAGGGCAGCTTAGCCTGTGGTTCCCTGCCTTACTCCTGCCAGCAAATGCAGAGCAGAGTGTCGGGATGTCTAAGGTCACTCCGTGGGGCTCTCATGGCCCACAGTGGAACATTTCTGTCCCACCTAGAGACTGCCTGGGGCAGCCCACATTGTCCCATGTTGGCAGTTACCTGCTAAGCCCACCGAAGAGGCTGCCATCAAGGCGTGCATTTTCAGGACTGAGGTTTTTTTTTCAGTGGTGGCATTCCACACCCTTTGCCTCAGGGCTTTCTTGTCTGGGAGCCCAAGGGCCAAAAGATCAGCCTTGTTTTATCCAGTGAAAGGATCAGGAAGGAAAGATTTTTATTCTCTCAAAGTTTAAAAATAGAATAAACATGGGAATCAAAAAGTGATTCTTAGATCTCGATGGGACCTCCATTCCTGTAACGGGAATTGGGCACAGCGGGTGAACTCTTGAGGCTTCAATGGTGCACTTCCTCAAGTTCGTGTCTCGAAATGTCAAAGAATTGTACATCTTCTGACAGAAAGCATTTTTTTATCACAAACGTTTATTCTAGATTAGAGTCAGTTTAAGGGAAGGGAACATGGGATAGGGGAGCATCCCAGTCACCACGCGGAGAGAAAACTTGGAGAGTTTTAAGAGAATTTATGCTGTTCAGCTAAACAAGCAGAAAGGGGAAAGATGAGAAGGAAAGATTCAGGTGGAAGAGAAATCCAGCCCCCCCCCACAGGCTGTAGTGAGGGGATACGGGGGTGGGGGGGGAGGGACCTTACCCATCCCTAGAGAGTGAGACATCCTTCTAGGACAGCATGTGGAAGAAGAAGGAAGATTTGTCCTAGGGAAGTTAATTTTAAGTTCTCCCAGGTGAGTCAAAGACAGCTGATTGGTCTGTATCTGACCAATCAGTTTTAGCACCTAGGTTTTAGTTCTAGCTATACACCTCCCACTCAAGGGGTGGGTGTCTATGGAGATGCCTGATCAGTCACAAAGTGTCTTCCACAAACATTCTCTACCTTTTTCTTGAAACAATGTCTCTTACTGACTCATCCAGTCTATCTAGGCAGCAAGTCCCAAAGATCCTCCTCCTCCACCTTCCCAGCACTGGGATTCTTTTATGTGGGTGCTAGAGACCAAAACTGAGGTCCCCATGCATGTACCACAATTACTCTACTAACTGATCCATGTCCTCAGCCTCAAGACTTACAATTCTTCATACAGTTCCCAGTATAAATAGCAGAAAGTTAATATTATTATTCAATTTAATGCCATGCCCAGAGTTGCATAGGTTTTTTCCTATATTGGTGGACATTCATAGACTAAACCAACTAGAGATTTTAAAGGACTAAAAAGTTCTCCATTGAAGGAAAAATGACATAGAGAGTAATGTAGCCTATGTATTTAATGTGCAAGTTTTATTTACTTTTGGAATATAAACATATATATGATAAGACTTCGCTCCCTGAAAGTATATAATCTAAAGTTAGGTAGTGAACATGGAAACAGTATCTTACAAGTCTTAATACAAGTCATGATCATTGTTAAGAGCAGAGATGCTGGCTAACCAGTTGAAGACTGCCTGACAGTAGGGAGGTGCTTCTTCCTTATGATTCCATAGAGGTTTAAAATGCCAGTTATGGTGCTTTTCTCTGCCTATATTAAAAGTTATCCCAAAATTTGAAGCCTCAAAAGTCTAAAATCGCATTTGTTATCATCAACAATGTTGTTTATAGCTGTTTTATATTATATTTCTAATGGAATAATTGTAATTAGCAAAATTGATAGTCTTTTTAAGAGTTAGCCAATAAATCTATAAGTCAATAAGGAATGACTTAATGCTCTCCCTGAATGTAAAGCAAAACAGGTTAGTTTTTGCCCACTAATATTACAGTGGGATAGTCAGTAAACCATAGAAAACCTGATTTTTAAAAATATATATTTTTTTGTTTTTAAAAGCCTTTTTTTTCAGTGTTAGGAATCAAACCCAGAGCCTCACATATATTAGACAAATGCTCTACCACTGAGTTATACCTTCAGCCTTTAAACATTTTTTGCATGTGTATTGTGTGTGGTTTACATGTGTGTATGTGCACATGAAAGAGAACAGAGATTGGTTTTGAGTGTCTTCTTTGATTGTTTCCCACTTTACTTACTGAGACCTGGTCTCTTAATTGAACAGAGTTTACCAGGTAGCCAGCTTGCCCTGGGGTTCTCTATTTCAACTTCCCTAGTATTATAGGACTGCCAGGCCCACCTTGTGTTTATGAGTACTTGGGACTTGAACTCAGTTTTTCACATTTGCAAGGCAAGATCTTTATACATTGAGTTATATATCCAGCCCACAACATTTTTTTAAAAATTATATATGATTTTCTTTTGTAAGTATATATTCTATACAATAATTTACCCAACAGTTGGAGACTTGATTTTATTATACTTAATATGTGTCATGGGACCATATATTGAGTAGTTCATAATCCTATAGACTTACAGTAATTAGCAAATATAGCTAATGAAACATACTTAAATTAATATTTGATTTTACCTGGGTTTATTTCCAGTTAAATATATTTGTGAATAAAATGAAACCATTCTAGTACAGTAATCATTCTTCTTACCTATGTGATGCGAAGCAGTTCACCAAGTGAGTGCTGTATCACACCTTTTAAGGGGGCAAAAGGAAGTAGATAGAAATTGATTGTTGAGTTTACCAGCACCCCAGCACTAAATGTTTGTGAAGTTACAATGTTCTTGGCCAGGTTTTACTCCTAAATATGAATGAATTTATATAATATCTAATTAGAATGAATATCAGTTATAGTAATAACAAAATACTAGTTGTATATAATAATTTTTGTTCACTTACAATATGATAGGATCTATGCAGTGTTCATCTGCACAAGCTTCTATGAGGTTGAGTCAGCACAAAGATTTATCCTTTACAGAACAGAAAATATTCCAACCTTGGAAAGAATGTAAGAGCCATGATGGGGGAGAATATCCAGAGACATCATCCCCCTCAGCAGCAATGCACGAAGGGGGAAGAAAAAAAAAGAAAAACTGACTACCTCTGGTGCAGTTCATAACCCCCTGACCTATGGACAGATTTAATATGCACACTGAGGAAGGACCCCAGTGTGTAGGGGTCAAAGAGGAGGGAAATGGGGATGCCATCTCAAGAATTGCTCATACAATGTATTTACTTACTCATAATAAAGATATTAAATAGAAATTTTTTAAGACATTAACCACTTGAGAGCTTTGACCATTTCTATAATACTGACCATGAACTCTTTTTTTTTCTCCTAAAGCAAGTAGATAGGTCTCTGTAGCCTAAGGAGACTCACATGCATTTCTTTAGAACCACCTCACTCAGGCATCAGAGACTGGGGGAAGAATCTCACATATAAACTCCTCACAATACCCCAAGGTGCGGCAAAATACATCACAGGGGACAAAACTCAGAAAACGGGAGTTAAATTACTGTGAGAATGTCCTTCCCCTTCCAGGATTCCCTCTATTGATTTTATCATCATGGTGGGTGTCATAGTCAGCCACATGCAGGTGGGATGAATCACCATACCAGGCACAGTTTTGGATGGAAAGTATTAAAGTAACAGATTCAGGGGAAGTTTCAGAATGGTGAAAGAGACTGGCCCCCTTTCACAGATCCAAACAAAGAGAGACCCAGCAACAGCACCTGCAAAACAAGCGAGCACACCCTAACTTCAACAAAC
Organism: Zapus hudsonius; assembly: GCA_004024765.1. NCBI lineage: Eukaryota > Metazoa > Chordata > Mammalia > Rodentia > Dipodidae > Zapus > Zapus hudsonius. Next base: position 66,434 of record PVHP010004848.1, read on the forward strand.
AGCTGGACTGCCAGACTTCAGCTCCTACTGCATTTTGCATATGTATCACTGGAATTTCACATCCACCCCAGAATCACCTAGGGTTAGAGCATAAGATCTGGCCTTGGTGAAACCTCCTCCAGCCAGGCAGCTGGAGAAAAACTTTTACACTTTTGAATCTATTGGGGAACATTCAGTCAAACTACCACAGTGGAGTTGATTGGAATGGGTAGATCACATAGCAGAGTTGTCTCTGCTGGCTGAACCTCCACCCTTTGTCATTCCACAAGTCCCTAGTACAGACAGGTCCTCCAACAGTCTTAGTTAGAAACATTGTTCTGAGATCCTACAATAGCAATCTTTGACTTTTGTTAAAGAAAAAAATGATCTGGTTTGGAGAGATTGCTCAATGGTTAAGGTGTTTGCTTAAAAGGACCCACATAAAGCCAGATGCACAAGGTGGCACATGTGTCTGGAGTTCATTTGCAGTGGCTGGAGGCCATAGTGTACCCATTCTTTCTCTATATATGCTCTTTCTCTCACTCTATCATAAGTAAGTAAGTAAGTAAATAAATAAATAAATAAATAAATAAATAAATAAATAAATAAATAAATAAATAAATAAATAAATTTTAAAAAGAAAATACCACAAACAATTGGTAAAGAAGTCAAGATTCAAAACCAGGTCCTGTCTTCTGCAGTTAGGTTCCTAACTGCTATATCACACTGATTCCCGTTATGTAATTTGATCTTCAAAAGAACTTCTGGGAATAATAAGACAGGTTCATATCTTCATTTTATAGTTAAAGAAAAAGTCTGTTGGATAGATTGATCTGGCTAAAATTTTACAGTCTTTGGGTGATATAGCTGGATTTGAAATCTTCTAATTTTAGACAACAGCAGTGGGCCCCTCTTATGTAATGGGCTTCATTGTAGAAAGCCTGAAGAAGCTCTATCAGGCAGCTAAGAAAATGGTTCAGTGAAAGAAGACATTACGAAATCAGAAATCTAGTAGCAAACATCAATTTGTGGCTAAGTTTGTATTCAGAAACAGAGAGTACGGGATTTGAGTACAAACTTTACCACCTTCTTGTGTGACTTTCAACAACTCATTGCTTTAAACTTTACTTGTTACCATTAAATATGAATAACACTTATTTACATGATACCATGAATTTAAAAGATAGAGTTAATTGCCTACCATAGAGAGATGCTTAAAATAAAAGTTGGTTTTCTCCCTCACAGAGTGAATCTTTCTTTCTTTCCATAGCATTTATCTAGCCGGCAAAGTGTACAGCAGAGCACATCCCAGGTAAGCAACATAACCAAGCCTTCCAGTCTTTTCTCGTATCATTTTTTAAAGAAATCTTAACATTTTATATGACTTCTCTTTCAGAGGGCCTACTTTGTAATTAATTTTTATAACTGTACAAAATAATGGGTTTCTGTATGACATTTTCATAGATGTATATCACTATCTGTTTATACTTCCCCTCCCCCTCTCCCTCCCCTCCCTTCTTAATTGTGTTGTGACTGTCTTCTAAGGAACTTTGACCTACAAACCCTTTTTAGTCAGTCTCCCTTTTTTTCTGTGCAAATTTGCATATGCACAATGAAAAGAAAGTAGACTGAGAGACTAATGAATCCATTTGGGAAAAAAATAAAATGCTATCTAGAATGGTAACTATTACCACCTGGCAGTGAAAATCAAGTACATCAGGTGCTTGCCACAACAACCCAAATCTTATGAGCAGAGAAAACATCTTCATTTTCTTAAATTCTATTTCTTAAATAATCCCTCTCATCAGTATAATGAGACTTAGTTTATTTTCATTTTTTAAATTTTTTTATTATCCATAATGTGTTACAACATTTAGTGGGCAAACAATGAGTTGTTATCCCCAATTCCCCACTGCCCTCCCCTCCCCCCTCAACTGGATAACCTCCTCCATGGGTCGTCTGGATCAGTCCTTGTGACAGGGGACCATGGATAGTCTAGTAATCAGCCAGGTTCTCCTGTCCGTACCTCTGGATAGTCTCCCCCACCACGGCTCTCACAATCTTTCCGCCCCCTCTTCCGCATAGTTCCCCGAATCGTGGTGGATGAGTTATAAGTTTGCTTTAAGGTTGTGAGCTTAGGGGTCTTTGTGTCGAAAATCGTTGGTTTCTGTTCCACTGGCTAATCCTGTGTTGATTTAATGGCTGTGGCTGTGGGCTCCTTGTTCATCTTGTCATTCTCTGTGGAGTTCCATTTGGATCCTCCATTGTATGACTGTGGTGGCCCCTCTCTTGCCAGAATCTCAGCTATCGGCCTACGGTCGGTTGGTAGGGTTAGATGAGCCCCAGCACTCTCACTGCATCCTGAAAGATACAAACACAATCTCCATCGGAGAGTGAGATCAGT